>CAUYON010074434.1:0-67610 GCA_963573935.1 Arctocebus calabarensis | reverse complement strand
TGAATGGAAAACAATTTAGGATTCTCATTAAAGATGCTTTACACTTGGATAAAGACTGGTCAACTTCCCATTTGATCCTGTAATCCCATCACTGGGCATCTACCCAGAAGGAAAAAAATCCTTTTATCATAAGGACACTTGCACTAGACTGTTTATTGCAGCTCAATTTACAATCGCCAAAATGTGGAAACAACCTAAATGCCCACCAACCCGGGAATGGATTAACAAGCTGTGGTATATGTACACTATGGAATACTATTCCGCCATTAAAAAAATGGAGACTTTACATCCTTTGTATTAACCTGGATGGAAGTGGAACATATTATTCTTAGTAAAGCATCACAAGAATGGAGACGCATGAATCCCATGTACTCAATTTTGATATGAGGACAATTAATGACAATTAATGACATGGTGGGAGTGGGGAAGGGGAGAGCAGAGAGAGGGAAGGAGTGAGTGGGGTGGGGTCTTGGTGTGTGCCACGCCTTTTGCAAGCAAAACGCAATTGTAAGAGGGACTTTACATAACAAATGCAATCAGTGTAACCTGGTTTCTTGTATCCTCAATGAATCCTCAACCAAAAAAAAACCAAAAAATGTTGTTTCTTTAAAGAAACAACAACCAAAAGAAACAGACACCCTTCAGAATCAGAAAAGATATTTGCAAAATATGAATTAGACAAAAGCTTAATAACTAGGATCTATAAAGAACTCAAATCAATCAACCAAAAAAAACTCAACATTCCCATATATCACTGGACAAGAGACATGAATAGAAACTTTTCTAAAGAAGACAGACAAATGACTAACAAATATTAAAAAAAAATGCTCATAGTCCTTAATCATCAGAGAAATGAAAATTAAAACCACCCTGAGATATCACCTAACCCCAGTGAGAATGGCTCACATCACAAAATCTCAAAGCTGCAGATGCTGGCGTGGATGTGGAGAGAAGGGAACACTTTACACTGCTGGTGAGACTGCAAACTGATACAACCTGTTTGGAAGGATGTATGGAGAATCCTCAAGGAATTGAAATTAGACCTCCCATTTAATCCTACAATTGCATTACTAGGCATTTTTCCAGAAGCAAAAAAAAAAAATCCTTTTATAATAAGGCTTTGCACTAGACTGTTTATTGCAGCTCAATTTACAATCGCCAAAATGTGGAAAAAACCTAAAGGCCCCCCAACCCAGAGATGGATTAACAAGCTGTTGTATGTGTATACCATGGAAAACTATTCAGCCACTATAAAAGATGGAGACTTCACATCTTTTGTATTAAGATATATTCCTCCTGTTTGGAGGTGGAACATATCCTTCTTAGTAAAGCATCACAAGAATGGAGAAGCAAGAATCCAATGTACTGTATTCTAATATGAAGGCTGTACATGAGCTAATACAAGGGGGGCGGGTAAGGGAATGAGCAAATGGGGAGAGGGGAGGAGGAAGGGTGATGGGGGTCACGGTGTTTGGCACACCTGTTAGGGCAGGATACAGTTCTAAGAGGGTCTTTATCTAACAAATACAATCAGTGTAACCTAATTCTTTGTACCCTCAATGAATCCTAAACAATAAAAAAAACTAAAAAAATTTAAGAAAGGAATTTTTACATGCACAAAAAAAGAAAGTAAAATAAAAAATCAGAACTGAAAAAAAAATGTGTCAAAGCAAATGTCTTCATCACTGATAAAGCAAGTGGTCCCTCATTTATTGTAAGACAGGACTCAGGGAATCTTAAACTTACAAAGTTTAGTCATTTTTTAAAATTTCAGCTAAAATACATTGTTTTGGATAGAAAAAAGTCTATTTATCTAACTGGATACTTCAAAGCAGGGTGTGGGCTGTGTCTTCTTCTTCCAATGCAGGTGTGTTTCCACTGGGTTGAGACCTAGCGTGGACAATTTCAGCCTGAAGTGATGCTTTCTGGAAATTCTCAGTGAGTGGAAATAGTCCTGTAGAACTGAGGATCCTGCTACCTGGGTCAACAACTTTTGCTAGTTAAGATTCCTGCCAGAGAAAGGCAAGGGAGATCACATTTCATAGACCAAATGAACCCTGGAAACTGCTTACACCCATGTATGCAGGGATCACTTTTTATGATTTATAGAAACCAAAGTGCTCATTGGAATAACAATAATAGCTAACGTTTATTTATTATTTATTATGCTGGCCACTGTGCCAATTACTTTATATACACTGACTCATTTAATTCTCACAGCAACCCATGGGTATGTACCTTTATTTTTCCTTCTTTACAGCTGAGAACATTAAAGCACAAAAAAGTAAGTGCCAGAGGAGGGTGAGTGCGCTCGGTTTGATATGTCTGAGTAAATGTGAGGATTCCTGAGAAAGAAAACCCAGGCCCTGCTGGATAAAACCATAAGACCTGAACCCAGGTCTCTGATAAAATAAGAGATGGTGGAGAAAGTGGCCAAATCCAGCTAGAACCCAGAAGGCCAGAAGGAAAAATACTGGTTACACCGTGGTCGAAATACATTAGCTCCTAAAAGAAACCCCTTCTAGTGCTATGAGGGCTTTCAAAGGCCAGGGCAGCTCCCAGAACTCACCCTATATGGTTCACAAAGGGGAGGGATGCTTCATTGTGGGAATTCTCCTCCCCTTTCCCTGAACTCTTAGGAATAATCCTCCCTCCACTTAACATCGAGTTTAAAAAGACCCCAGAAACTCACGAACTGTCGCCCTGTTGTTCTGAGAAGGAGCTAAGCCACACTCTGAGAACGTGGCTCTGTTGCCCTGAGAATCAACTTGACCTTTAGGCACCCCAGTTTTGGGGTCCTCTTTGCTATATCATTCCCACTTCATCATTGTTTGGCTTTCTTTCTCAAGATTGATGTGTTTTCTCCATGTTCAAAGGATATTGTTGACCTCTTAATCCTCTGAAGAAAAACCAAACTTTGAATGCTTTTATCCAGAGGAGAGAGCTGAAACCCAGAACATGAGTTCAAGAAGCTAAAAGAAAATCTTATTTCACAAACAGGATGCTAATAGCTTGGAAAAATCGATTGATTTTGCAAGGTTTGTTGATGGGGGGGTAGCTTGTCTCCACGTACCTCTGACATTTCCTCTTCAGGTGACAGCTGACTTGTGTTCACGTGAGTGACGCATTTATCCTATTCTCTAAGTAGAAGCTTTTTTCTGTTCCCTAATGCTTAGGACACACGGAATGTCATTTTTTTTCTTCCCAAAATGTGTGGCCCACCCCCATTCCTGACCACGCTCTGTGCCACCTCTCTCCTGCTCAGCAGGCTTCTGGGCTGTTTGCCGCAGTGTTCAGTCCATCGTCCAGCGATGGCTCTGCCATGGCCATTTTCCTTGTCTCCTCGGGTCTAGGTCAAGGCCAAGCTCCCAGCAGCAGCACAGTTTGCCCTGTTCATCAGTAGTCCTTGCTGTGAATCAACCCTGGGCACAGGGATTCCAGTCAGAGTGTTTTCAGAGCCGGGACCTGCAGGAAGGAAGTGTGTGAAGCTCCTGGCCCTGGCACCGAGCCACAGAATCTCCGGGAATCAACAGTGTCTCCCGCATGAAGGCAATTTGTAATTGGAAAACGAAGTGTTGAAGTGACGAAAGAGGGAGTGTGATGTGGAGGACTCCCCCTGCACTTCTGAGTGGCTGTCGTATTCGGAGTGATTGCAACCCCACAGAGAGCCTTCCTCCCCGGGGAGGGGACAGCCTTCACGCCGTCTTAGCTTCGGCCTCCGTGAACGTGCAGAAGCCAGGCTTAGACAGATTCCGCTGCAGAAAGGCCCTTCGGAGGCTAAGGCCGTTGCGGAAACGACCACTATGTTACTCCTCACCTTCAAATGAAGCAAAGCCGGGGCAGAGAGCTGAATGGGAGGAGAGTATGGTATGTGTTAAAGGCCGTCAGCATTGGCCAGACCACGATCTTTTAATATATATAGAGAGAGAGAGAACAAAGAATTTGGCATTATGAAAGGGATCTTTTAAGTACCACAGTCTTTTATCCAGAACATTATTAAGAACTTTTTATTAAAAATTAAGATGCCGTAGGAACCACATAACATTTTTAAAGGTTCTACCTTTTCACCTTGTCTTTTCCAGGGCTGCTCAGGAGACACAGTTGGAGGCGTCCGTGGAGAACACTCAGTCTTGCCAATTTGTCCCTATATTGGCCATTCACCTCCTGATTTTTGGTTATTTCAGCTGCTGTCAGGCCTTCTCCCCCAAACGCACCTGCGCGGCTCTCAGGACACCTGCGGGCGGCCACGAGGCTGGTGCTTCTCTGGACTGTGGCCTGTGTGCCCGTCGGCACCCCCAGGGCCGCTCCGACTTCTCTTCTGGACTGTGAACTTACGGAGAGGACCAGCCTTGTGTTTATTCACAGTGTCACTCAAATGCAGTGGCAGGAGGACTCCTCCTTTGTGGGCCTTACTTTCTGCTTCGATTTTCCTCCTTTTTCTTTTATTGTAAATGTGGTAACATAGGGAGAGTCATTTTTCCTTTTTCCTGACTGTGCCTCTCTTTATGTTCATGACACCCTTTGCTATTTAGGGAGTTGTGATTGGGCGGTGACAGCCTCGTCCCCTCGCCCCTGTGGCACCCGGGCCTCCCCTCAGCTCTGCCTCTGCAGAGCGACTCATGCTCCCTGCTCCGTCTGCTTGACACACTGGCCCCTTAAGCCCCTGCTCTTGGGTGTTTTCCTCCATTGCTTTTATATTTCTCTAATTCTAATAGCAAGACTTTGGGCTCAGATTGCAAAAGCAGACACCTTCCACCTTCATCTCCTTACAAACAGCGTGACTTTCCCACTGTCCCTCCTTATCCAAAGGCCTGAAAACTGTGAACTGCCTGTTTCCTGAGATTTTCTTTTTGCTCCCCTGAAGCTCTTTGGCTGTCGGGGTGCAGTGAGGATGTCTCTGGTTTTTTGGATTGTTCCTTCATTCAGGAAGGCAACCCAGGGGCTGGGGATGAGAGAAGAACGTGATGACACAGGCCCTGCACAGAAAGGGCTTTCGGGCTGATGTTGAGACACCGGGACACCACCTACCATATTGAGACACCAGGACACCAGCCACACTCTCCTGGATGTCAGTGTAACAGCTGGGTGGAGCAGGGGAGGGTGGGACGCCCCGGCCCATGCCAGAGAATGGAGTTCTGCATTCAGCAAGGGGCCTGGGGTCAGGGAAAGCTGCCTCCCCAAGTCCTAGTTGAACTGACTTGTGAGGCAGGCAAGTCATGCCTTGGGCAGCCTTGGCCAGGGAGCTCGTGTTGGAGGAAGCAACACCAGGGAAGGCTCGGCACCATGCACAGGGGTGCCCGTGGCCATCTGCGTAGGGGCCCTGCCCGAGAGCAAGGAGTCTTGTCCTGGGGCACCTCTCCATAGCCCTGCAAGCAGGACCCGCTTCGAGGGTGTCGGCAGGACAGGCGGAAGCCTGGATGGGGGGTGTGAGGGCTGCGGAGCTGGGCAGGGGAGGAGGAGGGAAGGGTGAGTCACTGAACGTCTGTGTGCTCGGACAAGGCTCGTAAAGGGGTCCTGGTATTTTGCGGAGGAGAAAGTGCTTCAAGGCAGATCATACAGCCAATGGTGAGCCAGGGAGTGGTTTTGCCGGGGCAATGTTGGGACATTTTGGCAGCCCTCTCCACTGGACTTGGGGCTCTCTGGCTATCGGGTACCTTTCTGACTCTCCCTGTGAAGGCCCATGAGGGGTTGGGGTGAAAAGGTAGTGCTTTTAAGCATTTTGATAGGATTTCAATTGCTTTTTAATTTTTAATAAAATTTTTAATACAGTTCTGTGTGAAAAACCACAAGGATCAAAAGGTTCCACTTAACAGGGAGTCCTTGTTTTAGTGCTGGGAGGCAGATGAGATTAGCAAACACCTCGGTTCATCTCTTTCAGGAGCACCCAGTGGCTCTGTTGGAATGGGAAGGAGGGAGGTGGATGAGCATGTGTATGCATCTTCTTACTTTCTGTGCAGTCAGTAATTCCACTCTTTGGAGGTCATCGCTGAGCTTCTGGCACCTTTGACTAATACCCTTCACATATGATAGTTACCCTGCTCCAAAGACGGTTCGGACATCTGAGCCAAACGCTTATCTGTTTCATTTGCAAGTAATTGAACTGACAGGTAGACCTGTCTTTTGTTTCCAAGAAAATGTCTTGTTAGAAATGTGTGAAAATATATTATATGACAGTTGCTGAAAACGTTTCAGAGGCAGCAATAAACCGACTGTGGTTTTGGACCAGATGTGCACCATGTTTAGAATTTACTGTATTTCTCCATATTCCGGCCCAGCGATTAAGTAAACAGAAAGAAGTGCTTTGTTTTTCAGTGAACCCGCCAGGTGAGTGAATGGGTTTAACTGCAGTCAGTGGTAGAAAATTAAAAATCATGCAAATTGCAAATACTCATTCACCTCACACCCATTGTGGAGCTGATAAGACTCAAAATTAAGGGTCTGTTGTTTTTATTCTGACTCCTCAGGTTAAGCGGAAGGTTTAACCTGTAAATGTTCATAACAGGGCGGGCGGTGCGGCATTTTCCTAAAGAGACTAAAGAAATGCTTTTCGTATGTGACTGCGGGAATGACGTCCTGGCCCTTTTATCTGATACATCTCCTTTTTGCATACTCCATGAAGCTTTACTAAAGATGCGAGAGCTTTCTTTTTCTATGTGTGTTCATAAAATAGGATTCTCCGTGTAGACCTGACGTGCTGCTTTTATGCCTTCTCACTTTCCGTTTCACGTCTACAGGCACGTTGCTCTCCAGTGGTTAAAGATCTGCCTCATGTCATTTCCTTGCCAAGTGGGCAATTCTCAGGGGCACACAGTGATTTGTGTGCCAGACAAGACACTCGCTTCTGGGGATCCCAGGAGGGCATCCAGGGAGCTTCCTCTGTACTGAGCGAGGCAGAGAATGGGGACACAACACTGTTTGCGACAGATGGGGATCGTGAGAAGGGCGAGTCACAAGGATGGGAAAGGTCAGGGGAGGCATTACGGAGAAGGTGACATTTGAATGGGTTTCCAGCATGGATAAGAGCTCAGATAGACGTGACAGGGGTGGAAAGAAAGAGGAAGGTGGGGAGCCCTTAAGTGGAGAAATGTAGGAGTGAAGACTCAGGGTGTTGAAGGGCACCCTCTACTTGGGAGCTAACCATGGGCCCCTAGCAGATGCCCGGAACTAGTACAGCCCTGGGCCAGACTGGGAAATGCCACTTGGGCCTGAGGAGCTGCTGGGTCTTTAGTGGGAGGGGTTTAATATGAACTGAATTGGAGGAAGGGAGCTGGTGCCAGAGTGGGGCTGGGAGGATTGGGAACGGGACGTTCAGAACAGAAAACAGGGCCTGATGCCAGAGAGTCCCTGGCTGAGTCCCTGGAGCAGGGCTCCCATCTCCTCACTGACTTGCCGGCTCTCACCTTGGTCAGGACTATGTCCTGTGCAGGTTCTCTCCTTGGTCAGCTCTGTGTCCTGTGCAGGTTCTCCCCTTGGTCAGCTCTGTATCTACAGCAGGTTCTCTCCTTGGTCAGCTCTGTGTCCTGTGCAGGTTCTCTCCTTGGTAGCTCTGTGTCCTGTGCAGGTTCTCTCCTTGGTCAGCTCTGTGTCCTGTGCAGGTTCTCAGTAAATCTGTGTCAAGTAGATTGAGGGATGATGGTGCTACTACAGTTGTCTGGTTAAGAGGCCCTGATAAGGGTGAGACTCTCTGTGGGAAGCCTGGAAATGACATTATTTGGCACTAGAAATCCATTTTAGATACAATTCTCTTTTTTTTTTTGAGACAGAGCCTCAAACTGTCACCCTGGGTAGAGTGCTGTGGCATCACAGCTCACAGCAACCTCCAACTTCTGGGCTCAAGCGAGTCTCCTGCCTCTGCCTCCCAAGTAGCTGGGACTACAGGTGTCCACCACAATGCCCGGCCATTTTTTGGTTGCAGCCGTCATTGTTGTTTGGCGGGTCCGGGCTGATTCGAACCCGCCAGCTCAGGTGTATGTGGCTGGCGCCTTAGCCACTTAAGCCACAGACGCAGGGTCCTGTTCTCATTTTTTAATTGATTCTGATAAAGCAGTATGACTAAATATTTCTCTTTGTTAAAGTGGCATTTCATATGGATATATTTTCTAGAAATCACCAATAAATTCTCTGGTCCACTTTAAAATCTATTCTTGCTCTTAAGAGATAGTAAAATATGTAAAGAAAAGTGCTATTTAATATATTTTAAAAGATGCAGAAGTGAGTTAGAGATGATAAATTATGCGTCTTTGGTGAGGACTGACAGTCATTTTAGCAATTAGAGGAAACATTTTCTTAATGTTTATCCCAACTTTCATAACCATGAGAAAGAGAAAAGACAAATCTCCATCTACAATTTGCGTTGCTCCCAGACTTTACAGTGTAAGATTTACCATAAAGGCGTATCTGAAAGAAAACGAGACAGATGGTTCAGCAGACAGCATCGCCATCATCACATCTAAAATGGAAGAATTGCTTTATCAACTGACGTCTGAGAAGGAGGCTTTACCACAGTTCAGCTCGGCCGTGTCCCCAGATAGATGGATAGTGAAATCAAAGCCAGTGGGCAGAACCAAGGTTTGGAATGTGGTGGGCCATATTTTGCAACGTCAACTGAGAGTTTTTTTGGGTTTCTTGGTCCTTCTTCCATCCAGTAAACTAGGGTACTCTGAGTTCACTGTCTCAGGGAAGGTTGATCATAGAGTGACTGCAGAAAAAGAAGTCAGATCTTGCCTTTCGAGTCCCAGAAGCCTAGCTCCTTCGAGAAAGAGAACAGTCTTGGGGTATGAACAGTAAAGAGCTGGGATACAGGAAATGTGAGAGCCAGCTAGCTGCTCCAGAGGGGAAAGATTCCTTTGGGTCTAGAGGTATCTGGGAATTGTGAGGGCACATTTGGAAGCTTCCACATACATCGTCCCTGACAAAGAGGAGTGGTCCTGTCCTTGCCCAGACTACGTCCAGGGGAGGTGTGATTGCAGAGATGCAGATAAACTGTGTGAGCTGCGGGCACGTAGGATAGTGGCCAGAGGAGAAACAGTTATGTGGGCACAAAGGCCTCCATAGCATGCATTGCCTGTGACCCAGGCTGGTGGGAAGGAAGATTCTCGGAGCCACGTGGATGCGATGTTTGAATGGTCCCAGTTACCCGTAGCTGATCACGGCATGTACAGAGAGTGGATTGATGGGCACTGGAGGGGTACAGGGTGTTGCAGCCCATATAGCTGGGAGTGAGAGTTATAAGAAATACCTGTACAGCTCAATCATGGAACAGCTGGGTGGAAAGGGCGTGGAGAGGGGTTTGGCTCTCCTAACAAGCATGAGAGCTCGAGAGATGAGAGCAGTGGGGAATTGGCAGTCTCTGCACCTGTGGTGTTGAGAGGCACGAGATCAGCCTTATACTAGGCTGGAGGAGAAGGCAGTCGGGAGCATGTGCATTCTATCACGGACCAGCTCACTCTGACTCTGTCCCCTCTCCTTCCTGCAGAACGCCAGCACGGCGTCTCTCTGCTGAAGATCACCAAGCTCTGCTAAAGACTAAGATCTAGCTTTCTAAGAAGACTGCTTTGCTCTAAGACTCTCACTCTCTCTCTCTCCCCAGCTAAAGTACCCAGCCCTCAGGCACCTAAGAGAAACTGAACCTGAGCAAAGTAACTTAGCGGTCCGCGTCCAGAACCTAGTTAAGCCGGGCGGAGATCCGGCCAGTCCTGGGTCCTGACAAGTGGTGTCAGAAGTGACATGTGACAACAAGGAAAACCAAGAATAGAGGTGGAGATGGGGTGTGGGCCAAGTGGCAGTGAACTTGTGGGATGGGACCCAGGACCAAGGGCATCTCAGCGATGCTGCCACGGGTGGCCATGACTCTGCCTGAGGACTCAACACCCCTCCCCTTCCCTCCCACTTGGCTCTACTCACCCCTACACTCCCGAAGTGGCTGCGATTAAGCCTCTGCCACCTGGTCAAAATAGAGGTTTGGTTGAGGGGTAGAAAATGAAGTCACATTGATTCAAGCCTACTTTTTTTATAATAAAGAAGAATTCCAATTGATAAAGTCTGGTCAAGAGTGGGCACTTCTCTGTCCTGCAAAGATCAGGCCAGAACCGAGAGGGGTTTGTTGAAAAGATAAGCAAAGTCTCTCAGAAACCAAGCAGGGAAGTAGAGCTGGACATGGCAGGGATTTCTGGAAAGTTGAAAATGGAGTTTTCGTTACTGTTTCTAAAGAGAAACGTGAGCTCCTTCACCTGTCCCTGTGTGCCTTCCCCTTTTCCGCCAATCCCAGCTTCTTGTGCCACTCCCGCTCTGGGGAGTCTGTGACAGCCACCTCTCCCCGGCCTCCGCCAGCCCAGGCCCTGGTGGCAGAGTTTCCTTTGTGTCTGTCGGGCTGTCAGGCCAATGTCCACACAAGACTTTGCTTGGCTCCCTTCGGCCAGGTGTCTATTCCTGGTGCAGTCACTGGGTGGCACGTTGGTGCCCAGACCACATTCAGAGGCACCTGCAGGGCGCCGCTCACAGAGCACCCTGGGCCTGAGCGGTGCACACCCTATGTTGGCACACAGTGGTCTTGGCCCAAAGGCCGGCCGTCCTCCTTAACAACGTAGTCAGACAGTAGGACTCGGCGCTGCTGTTTGGCAGGAGCGGAGGTCTTCCTGATACGCCGGGTGAACCTGTGAACACAAAGTGCACAGCAAGCTCAGCGGGGCTGGCCTGGGCACACCGAGCGTTCATGGCGAGGCCGGGAAGGGCACGTCGCCTACAGAAAACAAGTTTGCTATTCAACTGACCTGGGTTCAGATCCCATCACCGTTTATAAAATATGATATTGGTCAAGTCTAGTTTCTTTAAGTCTGGGTGTCTATCAGAAAAGTGAAAATGAGCATTTCTAGGGGATTCTAAGGTTGAAAGGGATGTGATGCCTCTAAGAAATTTAGGCCAGTGTC
Source organism: Arctocebus calabarensis (assembly GCA_963573935.1). NCBI lineage: Eukaryota > Metazoa > Chordata > Mammalia > Primates > Lorisidae > Arctocebus > Arctocebus calabarensis. Next base: position 56,685 of record CAUYON010074434.1, on the reverse strand, counting down.
TGATGTTTTGTAAATGTTCAGTAAGTGTCGGATGTCCTAAATTCAATTATTAATGAGAATAAACCATACACTATAGAGTCTTGAAATGTTAATGACCCATTATATAAGAAAGATTTATGTACTTGCATCCAAGGTATGCATTTTGTTAAAGTCCTTGTCGTTAAAATTAAAATCAGAATCAAGGTGGGATGTGGTGGCTCACACCTATAATCCTAGCACTCTGGGAGGCTGAGGCTGGTGGATATTGCGAGCTCAGAAGTTCAAGACTAGCCTGACCAAGATCGAGACCCCTTCTCTTCCAAATAGAAAAATTAGCCTGCCATGGCGGTGTGAGCCTTTAGTCCTAGCTACTCAGGAGGCTGATCCCTTGAGCCCAGCAGTTTGAGGTTGCCGTGAGCTACAATGCCACCAATCTAGCTGGGCAACAGAGTGAGAATCTGTCTCAAAAAAAAAATCAGAATCAATGTTATATCAACAGTAATACAAGTAATAATTAGCAATGATTAAATTCTGTCTTAGGCTTAGTGTGGTGCGAGCACTCATGTATGAATTATATCTGATGTGGATTTTATATCTTGGATTTAACAGTCTTTGTCCAAATGACGTCCCCCCCCACCATCCTGACCTCTGACAGCTAACAAGATGTGATTTTTTTTCAAGCTTTATGTTTCGCAAACAAAATATATGTTTATAGGTCACTGTATCCAAGCTGCTAATTATAGACATCTTTTTCTATAGTTCACTATTAATCACTCATGTCTTTGGGGTTATATGGAAAACAATTTATGTTACAAAATCAAGTCTGTCCCTTAAAAATGTTTGCCCCGGGAGTGAGGAGGGGGGAAATTACAAACTGTTATTATTTTCCCTTAGATGGATGTAAATATTAACATTCCCTTAGTTTTAAAGATTATTTTTATGCTGCTCCGTTATAAACAATTTAAGTACAGCAACTTCTGTTGTCTTGGGCCCTGTCTACAGCGTACCCAAACAACTCAGCTGAAAAACGTGAACAAATCAATTTAACAGGTTATTTGGCATCCTATGTAGAAAATAAAAACGTTCGAATAGCTTAAAACATTTTTAAAAGCATAGCATGCAGTAAATTAATTTGAATGTTTAAACATAGCCTAAGGGTCCCTCGTACAGAGAAGGGAGCTGCTGTTTCTAGATCTCATTGTAACTGTGTTAACTACCCAACCGCCAGGACGGGAACAGTAGTGGCAGCGACAGCGATCACAGCAGAGAAAAGAGAACAAGCTCGTCTTTCAATAACATCAGTTGTTGTTATAATAATAATAATGGTCAACACTTGGGTGACACCTGTGGCTCAAAGGAGTAGGGTGCCAGCCCCATATACCGGAGGTGGCAGGTTCAAACCCAGCCCCAGCCAAAAACTGCAAAAAAACAATACCAGGTGCAAACATGGTTCTAAGCTATGCATGTACAGTAACCCGTTTAACCCTCATAGCAATCTTGAGAGATAGAACGATTATTTCCCCATTTTACAGAACAAGAAACTTGAGATTCTTAGGGTTGAAGTCACTAGTGCAGGAACTAAGATTTGGAGAACATTCCCGATGGTTGATGTTGAGCCGATGTCCGTGCTTCTCAGCTCTGCACATGGTCACACCCTGAACCCTGCTGCAAGCCCAGGAGGTGGGGTCCTTCTCTCCAATTCACACAGGAGGAAGCTGGGGCTGAGGAAGTGGCAGACAAAGGTCTGAGGCCAAGGGTCCCAAGCTGGAGCTCCAATCTTGCCTCTCACTTTGGGGTGTGGGAGTGATTTCTTGTAGTTTCTGCTCAGATTGATTTGCTGAGGAAGGGGGAGTCTTCCAAGCAGAACTGGTACCTGGGTGGGGAACTCTGACAGTGGGGCCTGTTGGCAGCATTCTATTCCTATCCTGGAAAGAAAACCACCCACTTTCCAGGACAGGCGACAGGAAGCTGGGGGACCCCGGTGGACCCCTAGAGTTGGGAGTGAGGCTGCAGGGTGAGACCCTTGCCGTGTGCACACAATTTCAGGGGACACGAAAAATACAATCAATGATGAAGATAATATTCTCGTGCGACATTTAAAGACATTTCATTTTATTTAAGATAAAAAAATTTTATAGAATCAAAACAAATGCAAAAATTTGCACACCCAAACAGTAAAGGTATCAATCAACCTTTAACATAAAGGCAGGATGAATACGGGTAGGGCCATCTGGGACCTCCAGATGGAGACCAAGCAGCCAGGTGAGCCTGGGGCTGTCCTTACCTCCGCAGGGCCTGCTTGGGCCTTGAGCAATATTCCGGCTCCCTAACTGGCCGTCCTGCTGCCGAACAGTCCAGCCTCCCTGGGGTGGCCGTGGGGGGATGCCGGTCTGTGTGGCAGTGCTTCAAGGCAGGCATCACATCACCAGAACGATATTCTTTCATTCCGTGGTGTTTTAAAAACTGAGGATGAAGTTTCCAGTGATGCATTTAAAAGGTTAAGCCTCTTCCTTCTCCACCTTTTCTCTCCAGAACCCAACCAAAGGGGTTATTTTGGGATAAAAGACAGTCAATGTCTTCCCAATTTTAGATCTTCATCTTGGGCCATCGTTGGTTTTTCGGCGTAGGGTGTAAGAAAACCCTGTTCTCCCCTGAGGACATGTCAGCTGGGACACATGTGCCCTGCCGGTCTCTTCCAAAGGCCCTGGGGAATTGTGCAGTCCCAACGTGCTTCCAGGACGCGGCCCAGCAGTCCTGGTGCTGAATATGAACAAAACTGCTTCCTACCCCAAAAGACATTTCATTTATTATTTTAAAAATATTTTCTTTGGGCTCCTTTAATCCTCTGGGACATTTGTTTGATGAATAGCAAATAAGACCCCTAACCAGACTGTTGTTATAAATATCCATGGTATTAATTCAAACCATTTGCATTGGAAACTTTTTTTTTTCCTGGAGGAAAAGAGGTGGCTGATTTAACCTCGACATTTGGGACATGCTTTTCTCTAAAATAACTATAACAGCCATCATTTTTTTATTGCCGGTGTGTCAAGTTTTTTTTTTTTAATGGGAGGCTGGGCCCTTTCAGTACCTTTGGTCTCCATAGGAACAATTTCATGTGTTTGTTCCAGCTTACTGAAATAAAACGCAGAGAAAAAGGTCAGTGACTCATTTTTGATTAGGGGTTACTCTAATTAGAGGATGGTTATTTAAAACTTGGTCATGAACACAAAGATACGATGTGCATAAAAGCAAGTTTCATGGAAAGCATTTTGAATAGTAAATCTTTACACATTGAGGCAATGAGATGTTTCCAGATTGTGGCTTTTTCCACAGGGGCAGGTGTTTTCAGGATTATTATTGTTCCTCCAAGTATAACTGACCTTGAGTCCCTGCCATTCCCTCCCTGGTATCAAGATCTGAGGAATGCAGTAAGTAATGGATTGAAGGGTCTGGAATGACTCATTTGGTTAGTTATAGGAGTCAATGCGAACCTATGGTCTACGCCTCTGAGGTGAGCTGAACTGATGCACTTTCTCAAGCGGCCCCTGGGTGCCCAGCAAAGGCAGAAACATTGCCTGGGTGTCCGCTCTCCATCTTCTCTCTGTCCGCACTCTGGTTTTTGGACCTGTGGGAAGGGAATGTAGTGCGGTAAGAGGTAATGGGGCTTTGCACTTTTTTGCACCTGTGTTTGCTTGTTGCCTGGGGTTGCGACTGGGCAGCAGAGACTGCATCGGAGGGTGCTTGAGGGGATTATGCAGTAACCACCCTTACAAAGGGCTTGGCCGAGTAGAGTCTTACTAAATATCACAGACGTGGTGGTGCTATCATCACTTCTTTTTACCTTTCATTATTTGATCTGCACTTTCCCCTTTGGACTGAGTTCTTTGGCTCTAAAGGAAATTGTTCAAAACTAAGGTAAGACTCTGAGTGGCGAGCAAAGTTTCCACCTTGGAAGGTACGAAATCAGTTGGAGCCAGTGTGGACATGGCCTTGTGGGAGGGACGCTCTGTGAGTAGCTTCGTCAGCCCTGAGGGCTCAGGGAGGCTCTAGTCTCGCAGTCTGACAGCAGAGGGCTGTTTTGTTCTCCTGCATGCAGGATCTCACGAACTGGCTCCCAGGACCAAGGGCACAGCTCAGGTGGTGGCCTTCATGCCTCATCTGGTTGAGTCTTGATCAAACAGAATTTTAAAAAATATAGACAGATGAGGGTGGCACCTGTGGCTCAAAGGAGTAGGGCACTGGCCCCATATACTGGAGGTGTCGGGTTCAAACACAGGTGCAAAAAAGTGCAAAAATATATATATATGATACATACATTATATATCATGTATAATATATATTATATATTTTGCATATATTATATATATACAAAATATATCTAATATATATATAAACAGGTGCAGACTTGTCTGGCAGAATTGGCAGCTGGCTGCACACCCATGACCCCCATGTTGTGGCTCGACTTCGTATGATTATATGAGATAGTTTAAGACAAAGAAGCTGTCCTTGAGAACCAAGTTGGGTGGGCTTGCAGGGAAATTGCAGAGAAAAGATGGTAAGTATAGATACAACTCTGGGAATTTTCATGGGGTATTTTTTCTAGTTGTTCTTGAAAATCCATTCTTCGGTGGCTCTTTAGTAAATTTTGGATCTGAGAACCAAGGCTTCATCAGGGAACTTGACCCATTCACTTAGTTAACTGTTGTTTTTGACTGCCTGTCAAGTGCATCACTAGGGCAGCTGGGAACATGAATGGCGTCATTCTCCTCCTTGGAGCTTATATTCTAGACTGGAGACATAGTAAATGAGTGGGAAAGAAGAAGGAAAATCGTTGTAAAATATTAAATGCTATGAAGGGAGGAAGCAGGTGCGAAAGGGCATCTGTTGTAGAGTCTCAGCCTCCCCATGTTGATCCAAGGGGCAGATCGTGCCTTTTACAGGTAATGAGGATTGAGATGCGATCCCGTTATTAACACCTCCTTTTTGGTGGACTGCAGAGCGATTCCTCTTTGCTGAGTGTTGATACCAGCGTGGCCTCCCTTAGCATGTGGGATTGGACTTGCAAAGTGATATCTTCTGCTATTCTTACTTTAGTTGTTAAAAATGAAGTTGCTAGAGCCTGAGTCTCTAATAACTGTCGGAATTACCAATTCTATCCTCATCGTCAGAAAATACAGCTTTGTAAACTGATTCACTCACAGACTACAGAGTGGCCATAAAGTTTCTGTCAATTTAAAATAGTTGCCTATTCCCCCACCCTGTGCCTCCCTTACCCCCAGCTTACAGATCTGGTGTTACCCAGAACACATTTTGGGAAAACTGTTTTAGAAAATGGACTTTGGACGGTCTTGTGTTATGACTTTCTGAAGCGTGGTGAGGATGTCACTAAAGAGAAATAGTTCAGATAAGACACCCACACACACTGGCTCTCCGATTTTGTGAATGCCTGGTCTCCATCACCTCCATCACCTACCTGTGGCTCATCTGCTGGGTCTCAGGTGTCGGCCTTTGAGTCCTGAAGGCCTGGAACCTACCTCCATCCTCTCTAGTCAACACGATTGCTGAGAAAACTAAAAACGGCTCCCCTAAAACAAAACAAGAACAACAGATAACTGGATGGCAACCTTGTAAGTAAATTCTATGGTAAAGGTTAGTACAAAACAAATAGGTACAACTTAGTTTTGTTTCTAAAGTATACAAAAGGATAACATGATATGGGAATTCCTTGGGGGATATATTGTGTGTGTGACAAAATGTGCTCTTTCTCTTCTCCATCTGTAGACTATAATAATAGTTGTTGGCTCGGCGCATGTAGCTCAAGTGGATAAGGCGCCAGACACATGCACCAGAGCTGGTGGGTTTGAATCCAGCCCAGGCCTGCCAAACAACAATGACAAGTACAATAAAAAAATAGCTGGGTGGGGGCAGTGCCCGTGGCTCAAAGAAGTGGGGCGCTGGCCCCATATGCTGGAGGTAGTGGGTTCAAACCCAGCCGCGGCCAAAAACTGCAATAAATAAATAAATAAATAGCCAGGAGTTGTGGTGGGCGCCTGTAGTCCCAGCTACTTGGGAGGCTGACGCAAGAGAATGGCTTAAGCCCAGGAATTGGAGGTAGCTGTGAACTGCACTGTGAACGGCGCTGTACCCTGGGCAACAGCTTGAGGCTCTGTCTCAAAAAAAAAAAAAATAGTAATAATAATAGTTCTTAAAAGATTAAAAAAAAAATAAGAATAAAATTTCCTTTGCTTGAGATATTTAAACATATTATGGGTGTAGAAGGAATTGGCAGACTCATCTGTTGGGCTGCAAACCCACCTATAGAGAATGTAGCCGTCTGAGCCCAGGTCATGGCTCTGGGGACCCCGTTCTTGCCCAGCTTCTCCTGACCATCTCTGATGATGGCCCGTGCTGTGGTCCCCAATACCGGGCTACGGCCCAGTACCAATCCAGGGCCTGTTAGGAAATGGCCGCACAGCAGGAGGCGAGTGGTGGGCAGGAGAGCGACTCCCTGTCTGGTCACAGCCGCTGCCCTGGCTCACTCCACCCCTGAGCTGTCAGATGAGGGATGTTGGGTCTTCGTAGGAGCGCAGACGCTACTGTGAACTGCGCGTGGGAGGGATCCGGGCTGTGTGCCCCTTAGGAGAATCTGACCCCCCACCCCATCCATGGAGAGGTTGTCTGCCATTAAACTGGCCCCCGGTGTCAAAAAAGGCTGGGAACTGCCAGCCCACAGGATATCGTGGCACGAACCTGCTGAGTTCGGCCTTGAAACCTCAGGAGTAAGGCTGAAGAAAAATCGGGTTGCTCAAAAGCAGTGTTTTTCAACCTTTTTAAATCTTGCAGCACACTTCTGCCGTACACTGAAATCAGGTTGATCAATAAAAAAAGAATAAAAGAAGAATATAGTCACTGTGCTTTGAACTGCTTTCGGAAGTAATTGACCTGATGATCTTTAAAATTCGTCCCCTATTTTCTGCTTGTTTGTCCTTCCCTTTATGCATTTGGTCTCAAGAGCACTTGCTGTCTGCAGAGAGCCGGCAGTGTGCGGTGCTGCTCTGCCCCTGGAATTCTTACCCAGCTCTGAAAGGCAGATCGTTTGAGATAAAAGCAGGGTGAGCGAGGGGAGAGGCAAGTTTCCCGAAGAGGAAAGGAGCGAGGACGTGGACTCTTTTTTTTACCTCCACACAAACGTCTTCGTTTTACTACTTCTCACCAGCTAGAAAGGAGTTTCGCTGGTGACGTTGCCGGCCCTGCCATCCTTTACTGGTACCCCAACGATAGGGTAGAAGCAAGCACAGAGGAAACAGCTTTATAAATGAATAAAAGCAAAACATCTCGTGAGAGACCCGATGGGGGAAGCTGGTTGCCATCACTGATCGGCGAGTCACACGGAGACTTGCTGTTGTCAATTTGCACACAGTCCTTCACTGGAGACAGAAAGGACAAGGCCTCTGAGAAGAGCAAGTTCATTGTGGATTTTAAGTGATTTGGGCAGTTTTTGGTTTGAAGAAGTGCACAGATCACCGGGGTCTCACTGGTCGGAGTCTGACCGTGGGGGTCTGCGGTGGGCCTGAGAGTCGGCATTTCTGACGAGCTCCCGGACCGTGTGTGAGTGGGAAGGGTGTAAGGTGCCTGAATGTAATCGCACCCCGACACACCTGGGACGTGGGAGTGCTGTCAGGGATGACTGCCGGGGCCCCAGGGGAAACTGGGTATCGATTCAGGGGACTTGGACCTGAAGTCAACGCTACCACTTTCTAGCTTTTTCAAGCCACTTAAACTTACTAAGCCCTTTTTTTCCTTTAGCATGAGGGCAAAGCGCCCATGTTACAGACATTTGAGATGATTGACCTGAGACAAAGCTTGGGGATAGCGCTCTGCAAATTCTCCAGTACGAGACTGTACTGGCCTGCGCTGTGCACTCAGCTGTCACCGCAGAGGGTTGGGGGAGGGCTGGGATTGGACCTGGGGGTTGGCAATGAACTCCCTAAGCCTGAGAACAGGGGTGAAGGGCCTCTGACGTGTGGTACCAGCAGGAAAAGGGGGCTGAGTGATGTCAGGGTGGGGAGAGAAGGAAATGTTTGCAGGAAACGTGGTGAGAATGGGCATTTCCCGCAAGCTGAGGGACAGAACAGATTGTGCACTCACTAAACATATTTTTTCAAGCATGCATTGAAGTAGGGTGACATTAGGAGACAAATATTAATGTAACTGCATGAAGTAGAATCCCGTTATCTGTGAAAAACATATTTAAAAGATATATAGTTCCGTTTTCAGTAATGCAGACAAGGCAGACACCTGAAACCCTCCGGCTAAAAACACTACATGCCAGATAGACCACGACAAACATTCTTTTAAAGGCATATTTGAGCTCTCAAGAAAGTAAGGGGGAAAGGAATACAAAATGAAGAGCAACCAAGCAATTAGGGTAGTGACAGGTAGCTGTTGTGTTGTCTTTTATTTTTTAAACTGGGGACTTTGGGCCCGGCAGCCTGGCAGGGCCACGGAGGAGCCACCAGGTGAGCTGTGAAGAGGTGGCTGCGGAACTGACACCCTCCCCAGATACCTAAAGCTGAGGCCTTCCAACTCCTGCTCCCAACTCCTGATCGCCATCACCCTCTCTCTGTTCACCTGTTCTGCGATTCATTGACGAACACTCCTTCAGCGCCCTTCCCAGTGGCCGGCACCGCCCTGGGTTCTGTGAAGGGGATTCTGCTCGCCTTAGTTCACTCCGAGTGATTCCGTGTATAACGCACGACCAAGTGCTCTGACGACGGTGACTTTCTGCACTACCGTGTTGTCACGCTCCTGGAAGAGCTGCCGGGAGAAAGTGCTGACCTCAGCCCTGCCACCCCTTGGGGAGGCCCCGGGCCCCTTTGGGGACCTCTCCAGCAGGGCTGGCTCAGTGTCAGGTGTGGCACAGCCTCCTCAGTCCCGGGAAATGGCTGTTTGAGTCTCTCTGGATCTCAGCTGTGCATTCCCAGCCCCAGGGCAGCAGCCCCCACAGGGAGTGTGCGAAGCCCCGCACAGCCTGGCAGAAAGCGCAGGCCTTCAGCAGGGGTTGGCTCCTGGGCCCCTGGTCACTCCATGTCCACATTCCGCCCTCCACCTGCTCCAGGGCCACAGGGCCACAGACTGAGGGACGCCCAGCGATGGCCGTGAGCAGGCAAATGAACTTCACCTGTGACATTGAAGGCAGAGGTGGGGCGAGCTCCAAGCTATTCAAGGCAAAGACCTACTACCCTGGGGTCTTCCCCCCTCACCTCTGTCAATCCAGCCTGGCTCTCAGCCTGGGCCCTGCGGCTGCTGGGGGGGAGCCGGGGCGCCTGCTTCCAGACAGAGCGGAGAAACAGGGCTGGAGTTTCCCCTGTGGAACCCTCGCTGGCGGATTCCCAGGCCTGTCTACGGAAAGTCTAGGGTTTGAGTAATTTAAGTGGTAACTGTACGTTCACTGCGAATTGCGCCGAGGGCCAACTTCTTCCTCTGGGGTAATTATTCAAGAGCAATCATTTGTCAGTCTCGCTCCTGGCAGAGAGGAGCCGGCCAGCCATGGCGGTCGGTGGCGGAGCTCATCCGTCTAGGGCTTGTTTTCAAAGCTTGGGAAATCAGGAGTTGATGGGCTCAGCTGGAGTTCAGGTCACCTGGGGCCCTTGTTGGCAACTGTGTATTGTCTAGTCACGAATGTATTTTGAGGTCATTTGTTCAGCTCTGTGGTTCCCTTTGCAGCAGGAACTGCTTTAAAAGCTTATAGGAAAATACATTTCCCTTTAATGACTAGCATTCTTGCTTTTTCTGGAAGGTGCGTAGACCTTGGTGCCGGACATGAGTGCCTCTCCAAGCCCGGATGTTGCTGCCTATTAACTATGTGAATCGGTCATGTCCCCTAAACTTGCAGAAACTCCGTATTTTCCCTCTCAAGACGGGCCTGTGTGGTTTGCTTTAACAGACGTACTGGGATTTGGGGGACTCCCATTTTTCTATGTATGTGCATCTCAAGACATTTATAGAAAATGAATTTGAGAAAAGCTCAAAATCAGATCGACTTAGTCCCTTGCTCATTTTTTCTTGCCTGCAAACACAGAGGAGAAGCCCAAGCAGGAGGGCGGCACAGGTGGACGAGGGCAGGTCAGCACAGTGCGGGCAGACGGGTGTCAGCGTGGTGGGGCTGGAGGAAGCTGCTGTCCAGAGAGTCTTGACTGTTGTAAATTCACACTCACAACTTAGAGGTGTTCACAGATAGCACTTCCGACACTCACACTAGCAAAGCAATCAGAAGTAAAACACAAATGTGGTTTCACAATGTCCACCTAGTATTTGTTGGATGTACACATCACTAGCTCAAGCCATGCCCAGTACAAGTGTGGAGTGCCTGAGGTTTTCCCAATTCATTCATTCCTTGTGCACCGATCAGGTGTCCACTGGGCGGCTGTCCGGTTTCAGGCTCAGCCCTCAGCGCTAAGCGTGTCCCTGAACACACAGGAGCTGCCCTCATAGTGCAGTCCCGGCCCAGGAAGACAGACAAATTAAGACATAAAAAAGGTAACATAATAAGTAGAGAGAAGATATTGGAAAGCAGGGAAGGAGATTAGAGAGTCTTTCTTCAACAGAGAGGTCAAGGTTGGGGAGATGATGTTTGTTCAGAGACCAGGATCATGTGAACGACTGGGGATTTCAGAGGGAAGCACACCAATAGCCACAAACCAGGGGTGTCCCCGGAAAACTCGTACCTGTGGTTATTACAGACCAAGGGGAGGACTTCAGATTTTATTCCAAGAGTGAGACGAAGCCTTTAGGGAGGCACATGATCTAATTTGTGTTTTTTTTATGAGCTCTCTGTGAAAGTTAGATCATAGGAAGGCAAGAATAGAGACAGATGGGCCAGCAGGGGGCCACTGCAGGAGCCCAGTGGGCGGGGATGGCTCATCCTTACACAGGGTGGCGTGTGTCACTAGACGCCACACTGAACTGCATGCACTCTTGTTCATTCTCATAGCACAATTATTTGCTCTGGATGTTAAAGACACTCCAAGGATGACTGGTACCAAGGTTGCGGCTGGCCTGGTGGGTGCTGGTGGAAACCCCCTCGGCTCCATGCCCTGCCCGCCGGGGCCCTCTCCAAGGACAGGGGACCATCAGCCCTCTCTGTGCTCTTCATTGACACTGAAGTCTTTTGCTTCCAGAACTGAATGTCCTCTCCTTTCCTCTTTCCATCTGTGGATAAAAATTCCCATTCGTCTTTCAAAGTAATTTTGAGCATGCAGCAATTATATCCTGAAAACAGCTCTACCAGGGACATTCTGTATTTTGTTGGAGTTGGTCCAAAGGTCATGATAGATGAATTTGAAATCTTAGTAGTCCTCAGAAAGTTTTATTAGGTACATGATGGACTTGGGGAAACTTGTTGGGACTTGTAGGTTATACAATTCTTTCAGCTTCTTTACTAGAATGCTTCATTGACTTCACTGTTCATGACTTCATTGCTCTTGAATGTGGATTTCATGCATCTGGTTGTTTGGTCGTTTTCAGAAAAGTAGGGGTAGTGATCCCATTGGCGTATCATCTTTTCTGTAGTTAGAAAAGAAACTTGAGTGCAGCCTTCAGTACCTGCTGGTGGAGCAGGGGACTGCAAACTGCACAGGCAGAGACCGAGGACGCTTTCCTAGCAGATATGAACACGCAGTTTCCTCCAACACCTGTTCTTTCAAGCCATGAGATGTTTGAAAATAACCACACAAGTCCCAGTGTCTGATCTAGTTTTTTGAATACCTACTGGAGCAACTTAAAAATCTTGCTAGTGTGAGCTGATGTCAGCTAATGTCATTCTGCCTGTGGATTCAAGCACAGTAAAAGCCCATTGATTTGGAATGAATAAGAGGTGGGTTGTTTAGTTTTTGTAGAAGTAATCAACACATGAGAAAACAAATTTTAATAGGACAATGCCTGTTGTCACATTGCTGCTAAGTTAAGGCACTGGAATTCTGACTCTGTATTTCCCAAACTCATCTATCTTGCTGTGCTTTGGAGAGTTTAAAAATTACGCAAAAATGCATTCTCATTGTAGAAAAGTTAGAGACACAGATGTATTTAAAGAAGAAATAGCTTTTACAAACCCCCCATCTTTCAAAGATAACCACTATAAATATTTTGTGGCACTTCTTTCCAGATTTTGTCCTACACAAACACTATAATTGCAAACATTTTCAAAGATGGATACTTCTTTACGACTTCCTTTTTTCTCTTAATAATGTTTTGTGTTTTGTTAATGTCTCTGTAAGTCATGAATATAGTCCTGAGTTATTTTAAAAGCTCACATTGTTTTACATTCCAGGATGCTAACATTTTTATTAAGTACTTCATAATTTCTTTTCTTCTACTGAGCTGGAATACTAACTGATTTGCCAATCCTTTGGTTTTAGGACATGTATTGAGTACTAATAATATTTGAAGCTTGTGCTAAGCACTTTACGTATATTGTTTCATTTATTTAACTTGATTACAAGTTCTTGATATTACTGGCAGTGCTTAGTCTTTATATACTTTTCTGAGTGATTGTACAGCAGTTATGTAAAGGCTTTCCCTGCGTGTTGCCAAAATATCCCCTTAAAGGTTCTAACAATTAATGCTCACAAAACATCGAGTGTATTTAATTCTCCACATCCATATCCACACAACCCGTGGGCATGAGCAACTTTTGGAATCCTTTGTAATTATCTAAGAAAAAAATGACATAGCATTCTTTTGGCTTGGATTTCTTTGATTACTAAAGCAGAATTTTTTCTTTCTTTCTTTCTTTTTTTTTTTTTTTAAGACAGAGCCTCAAGCTGTCACCCTGGGTAGAGTGCTGTGGCATCACAGCTCACAGCAACCTCCAATTCCTGGGCTCAAGCGAGTCTCCTGCCTCTGTCTCCCAAGTAGCTGGGACCATAGGTGCCTGGCCATTTTTTGGTTGCAGCCGTCATTGTTGTTTGGCGGGCCCGGGCTGGATTCGAACCCGCCAGCTTAGGTGTACATGGCTGGTGCCTTAGCCTGTTGAGCCACAGGCGCTGAGCCATAAAGCAGAATTTTTTCATTGACATATTCATCATTTTCCTAAAATATTTTTAATCACACATATAATATTTTAAAATAACATATGTTTTAGTTCTATGATCCATGTATAGGTACATAATTTTGTCAGTGCATACTTTTAACATCACAAGGTTCTCTTAATGCAAGTTTTCCTTTTACTTTTTGTTTTATTAACCTTCTGCTTCCTCCCTTTCACATCATCCTCTCTGCCTCCAAAGTAGCCTTGTTTGAAACAACACTGAATGCATCTTTCCATATTTTTATCTGTCTTCATATAACCTCATACATGTATAACACACATGCACACACATGCCTCGTATGTTTTGGGACAGATTGTGTTATGGTCCATTATTTCACTTCCAAGAAACACCAGCAATGTCCTTTCTGATTCACTCAGGCAAGTGTCAACTTGCTTGGCTTATCAGCTTCATTTGATTCCATCTGAGCAGACTTTACTTTTCTTGACTTTTGTGTATCTCAAGACCTTTTGTAATGCCCCTCACATATGTGTATATACAACGTTTATTTTGTGTGATTTTAAAAAATGAAACTATACAGGCTTTTCTACATCCTGCTTTTCTCACTCAACAATATCTCATTTTACAAGGGTACATGTTACATCTACTAAACGTAGAATAAATTTCTTAACACAATAATTAAGAAAATGCAGTGAAAGCTATGTTAACCAGTTTGATGAAGGTATTTCAAATTGTATATAAACCCAGCACATTGTACCCCATAATTGCATAGCTGTACACAGCTATGATTTAATAATAATAAAAAAGTCTCATTTTAAACTCTTCCAAATCATCTGGTAGAACTTCAATTTATTATTTTCAATGACTGAAAACTTTTAAAGCCATTTTCCTATTGGCAGGCACTGCTTGAGTTTCTGGTTTTTTTACTACTAATGCTGGAATTAAAAATTTTTTTTTACTTATTTCCTTACCAAGTTATTTTTATTTTTATAGGATATCCAGAAACGTTAATGCTAACTGGGTCTGAGTTGTGTTTTAATGGTATGAAATGATGCAGACTACTTTCCCCAAGTATCGAAACACTTCCCCATCCCAACAGCAAGATCACACAGTCCCCTTTTCATTATATCCAGCCAGTAATAGATATCACAGCATTTTAAAATTTTTGTCAGTCTGATGGGTGTAAAGGGATCACACTGTTACTGTACTTCACATATTCATGGTTCTTATTTGTAAATTTGTACATCTTTTAATTCGTTCGCCCAACTTACCCATCCGAGAATTGGTTTTTGGACCTTATTTTACTGTATCACTTCCCTTGTGTCTATTTAAGAGCAATTTTTGCACGTTATAAACTTTTATTTACTATGTTACTAATATTTTTTTCACATCTATGATTTATCTGTTATCTTTGTTGATGAAGTCTGTTGTTATACAAAGGCTTTTAATTTTTATTTAGTCAAATACATCTATCTTTAGCTTTGGGGGTTCTAGTTATAGTTAAGAAGCCATGGTTTCCAGACACACCCAGGTGGTGAGAACTCTTAGATTTTTTTTTTGCATGTTCTTAATTTTGTTATCTAAGATTTTAACCCCTCTAAAACTTATTTTTGTATCTTTTATATGAAATAATCCATTTTTATTTTCTCCCTGGTGGATATCTGGGTGATTAGTTCCAATTGTTAAATAATTTATCAATTTAACTACTACATATATAGCACCTTTATATTGTACTAAATTCTGATTTACACTGGGATTTATTTTTGGAGTATCTGTTCTGTTTCATTGCTCCATTTATTTGTTTCTATTTGATCACATGATCACTTTATAATACAGTGTGATATTTGGTAAGACAAATCTTCCCATATGATGCTTTTCATACTTTGCTTGGGAATCTTTCCTTTCATGTTTTAAAGTAAGTTACCCAATTAAAAACTTTAGGGGGATACCAACTGAAATGGCATTTAATTTGTATGTTAATTTTTGGAGAAATGACATTTATATTTTACTCTTTCCTTCCAAGAAAATGAAATGCATTTTTAATTTTTTTCTGATCCTGCCTTATGTATTTTAATAAGATTCTATACATATTGTGCCTTTATTATTAATTTACTTTAAAAGTATATTATAGTTTTTCTCACTATATACATATATCTAGAACAACCATAAATATATAATTTTTTTTTTTTTTTTGGTGACAGAGGCTCAAGCTATCACCTGGATAGAGTGCCATGGCATCACAGTTCACAGCAACCTCCAACTCCTGGGCTCAAGCGAGTCTCCTGCCTCCGCCTCCCAAGTAGCTGGGACTACAGGCGCCTACCACAATGCCTGGCTATTTTTTGGTTTCAGCCATCATTGTTGTTTGGCAGGCTGGGGCTGGACTGGAACCCGCCAGCTCTGGTGTATGTGACTAGTGCCCTAGCAGATTAAGCCCCAGGCGCTGAGCCATATTTTTTTTTTTTTTTGAGACAGAGTCTCACTTTGTCACCTTGGGTAAAGTGCCATGACGTCATAACTCACAACAACCTCAAACCCTTTGGCTCAAACTATTCTCCTGTCTCAGCCTCCCAGGTAGCTGGTACTATAGGTGCCCACCACTGCGCCCCGGTAGTTTTTTCTCCTTTTTTTTTTTTTTTCAGTAGAGATAGGGTTTCACTGTGGTTCAGGCTAGTCTCCAACTCCTGAGCTCAAGCAATCCACCTGCCTCAGCCTTCCAGAGTGCTAGGATTATAGGTGTGAGCTTCCATGTCTGGGCAGTTTTTCTCACTATTGTAAATAGATTTTCTTCATTTCCCAGTGTAGCTTGGCAGTGGAAATCTGTTGATTTTTCAAAATGTTTATCTTGGTACAGAAATTAGCACAATTTCTTTTATTAATTTTCCTTTTCTACATGCGTACAAGTCTTTGATTATGTAACCATCAGAATGTGATAGTTTTTTCTCATTTTTTCCCCCAGTACTTTTGCCAGTTATTTGTGTCATGTTATAAATAGTGGGAAGTAAGTCATCTTTGTCTGGTTCTGAATTTAAAATTTGATGCTAGCTTTTGGCAAATTGTCTTTGCCGAATTTAAGTTGTTTCTTTCTATACCAATTTTAATTAAGAATGGCTATTGAATTTTGCCAAATATATTATAAGTTTCTATCGATAAGATGTGCTTTTATCTTTTACTCTTTTTCTGGAGTGGACTAAATAGATAAATTTATTTCCTGATATTGTACAAGCTATTTTTTCCTGAAAGAAACTCTACTTAGTCTTATGAAATTTTTGAGAGATTCCCTGGGCTAATATTTATTTAGAATTTTTGCTTGTATAGTTATAAGTCAGATTGATTTCTAGTTTTCGATTTTCTTTCTTTCTTTCTGTCTGATTTGGATGTTTTTATTTCTTTTTCTTGTCTAGTTGCTCTGATTGGATTTCCACTACTATATCGGATACAAAAGGCAAGAGTGCGTGTCACTGCCTTGTATGGAATCTCAGAGGAAAAGCTTTCAAATTTTCCCCATGTGATATTAGGCATGGACTTTTCAGATACAGCCTTTATTTTGTTGAGGTAAGTTCCTTCTACATCTATTTTTTTGAGAGAGTTTATCATCAATGTATGTTGAATTTTGTCAAATGCTTTTCCTGCCTCTGTTAAAATGATCATGTAGTTGTTCACTCTTTTAATATAGTGTATCACCCTGGTTGATTTGAATGGATTAAACCAGCCTTGTATGCCAGGGATAAACCCCATTGGATCATGATGCATGATCTTAAGGATGTGTTGTTGAAAAATGTCTGCTAATATTTTATTAAGAGTTTTTGCAACAATGTTCATCAGAGATAGTGGCCTGTGGTTTTCATTTCTTGGTGTCTTTGTTTAGATTTGACATTAAAGTGATGCTACCTTTGTAAAATGTGTTTGAAAGTACTCTCTCCAGTTATTTTTTGACAAGTTAAAGAAGGATTAGTATTAATTCCTTTCATTGTATTTTATTTTATTTTTTTATTTCAAATTAATATTAGAGTACAAATTTTTAGGATTAACTCTTCTTTAAGTGTTTGGCAGGATTCATCCGTGAGACCATCTGGTCCTGGGATTTTTTGTTATTGGGAGGTTTTAAATTACTACTTCAGTCTCTTTATTTTTATTGATTTGTTCAGGCTTTCTATTTCTTCCTGATTTATTCTAGGAATTCATCCATCTCCTCTGGGTTATTCAGTTTGTTGGTATATAATGGCTCTTAATAGTTCCTTATGATCATTTTTATTACTGAGGCGTCTGTTGTAATAGCTCCATTTTAATTTCTGATCTTATTTGGGTCTTTTTTTCTTTTTTCATAGTTTGGCTATAAAGATTTGTCAACTTTTTTTTTCAAGAAACTCAGCTCTTATTGATTTTTCTATTCTCTAGTTATTTCTGCCATAATCTTTATTATTTCTTTCCTTTTGCGATAAATGTGGAGATAATTGATATCTTAACAATATCGAGTCTTCCAAATTATAGTTGTGGTATACATCCCTAATTATGTAGGTATTCTGTAATTCTTCCCAATAGTGTTTTATATCTTTCTGTGTATAGATTTTGCAATCTTTTGTTAGATTTGTCCCTAAGTATTTTATATTTTTGATGCCATTGAAAGTATTTTAACATTTTAATTTTCAAGTGTTCATAGCTGGTATATAAAAAATAATTTTTTTTGTATATTGATTTTGTATCCTGCAGCTTTGCTAAATTTACTTATTAGTTCTAAGAGCTTTTTTGTAGATTCCATTGGATTTTCTACATAGATAATCATGTCATCTGTGAATAACAATCCTACTTCCTTTTCAATTTGGATGTCTTTTCAGAAAGATATAATGTAAAATTGATTTTACTTCTCTTAAATGTTGGTAGAGTTAACCAGTAAAAGCATCTGGTCCAGAAGGTTTCCTTGTGGGAAGACTTCTATCTACAAATTCAACTTTTGATATAGATATAAGTTATCTATTTTTTTCTTGAGTGACCTTTAGTAATTTGCACATTTCAAGGAATTTGTCCATTTTCCTTGTGTTGTTGAATTATTGGCTTAAATTATTTATAACATTCTCTTATTAACATTTTAACACCTGTCAAGTATATAGCAATATTACTTTTCTTCTTCCTGATATTGCTAACTTGTTAAAGTGTGACTCCTATAAGCAGTGAGTAGTTGGATTATGTTCTTTTATTAGACTTGATTTTTGTGTTCTTTTGTTAGACTTCTTTTAATGACGGTGTTTAGACTATTTGCTTTCAGTATGATTATTGAGGTTATTACATTTGTGTCGGTCGTGTTCGTTTTCTGTTTGCCCCTCAGTTTTTTTCCTGTTTTTGTTTATCTTGATTGTTAAGATATTTTTAGGCATTAGAAGTCCTATCCACATAAAATAAGATCTTCAATTTTCTGTTGAATCCAAAGCTTTTCCCCTCATCTTGCCCATATCTGATCCAGGGGGTAAGGACCTTTTTCTTATTCTCACAGTTCTTTTATTTCTCTTCCCTCACCCTTTATGATGCTACTGGCTTCTCCAGGGTTTGGTTTGTGAGAAGTTTATTTAGAATAAAAAAGACATGGTTCTTTTTATACAATTGTAGCAACAGCAAACAAAATCTTTGTTTTAATCTTATTTGTGGCACTCTCAAGCATAAATCTCAATGAAAGTTTTAACTATTGAAAAGCATTCTCAGGTGCTGGCCTGTTTACAACTGTTGCAAGCCTGTTGAATTTGGATGTTGATGCACAACGGATGTTATAACTTGGTGCACAGTTGTTGTGCAGTCGGCATTAGTAATCTAATTCATCTAGTTTTCCCGTTCTAAACTAAAATACAATGTTAACGTAATGAGAGCTGTGGTAACAACAACAAAACTTAATAAAGTTTTATTCTAACACCTACGTGATGTTGAAAATTGGTTCCCTTTCAACACTGTCTTCTAAGCAGTGACTCATGGTGCTTGGTGAGCTCCTTCTGGGCCTCCTTCCAGTTCTGGCCCTGCCACCTTTGACCTAGGGGTTCATTTCCATCAAGCTGACATTGCTCTGGAAGTTTCTCATTGGCTGAGACTTGGTGACGGTCTTCACCAACTCTGCTCACATCTCACTGGCTGGGTCACAGTCACAGCTACCTTCAAGAAAGGCTGAGAAATGCGGTATAGTTATGTGATCAAGAAGAAAGAAAAGGTTTGGTGAAGAGCTAGCTAGCTCCTGTGTAGGAAGAGTTTCCTTGTTAATAAGCACTCCATATATTTAAATTTGAAATTAAAGATCCACGAACATGGCTTCTCAGCCCTGTCTTCCATGGTAGGATGTTGGTACTATACGGCTTGGTTATTCTTTCCCCTAAGAAACTTGGTCTCAGCGAGCACGTTGCTTGCATGTGTGCCCACATTTACGGTGCATCTTAGAAGGGTACAGGTGATGTGACATTTTAACAAACACTCAAATAAGGTGAGGGAAGAGCATTCCAGGTGGAGATAAGAGTAAGGGTAAGGTTTTTTAAGCTGAGCTATTTGAGAAGCAGCAAATAGGTCACGTGTCGCTAGCCAGAGAGAATCAGGGGAGCAAGAAAGGAGATGAGTGGGCGGAGGAGAGAGGGAGCAGAGTGGAGTAAGGAACTGCCCAGGGACCAAACCTGAGTTCCGTGGCATCCCCGGGAAAGAGCATGTTGAGGAGGAAGGTGGAGAGGCCCAGAGATGCTGGTGGGTCGAGCACAGTGCACTCCGAGCCCTGACCACTGCGCTAGTTTTGCATCGAGTAGTTGGAGTGGGATCCGGAGTGAAGGGAAGGAGAGGAAATAGAGGGGCGGTAGAAGTAGGACACAGAGTCCAGAGTTCTGTTATTTATTTACTTACTTATTTATTTATTTATTTTGCAGTTTTGGGCCGGGGCTGGGTTTGAACCCGTCACCTCCAGCATATGGGGCCGGTACCCTACTCCTTTGAGCCACAGGCACCGCCCAAGGAGTTCTGTTATTTTTAAGGAAGAAAGATTGATAGCATGTTTTCCTGCTGATAAAAATAATGCAGGAGAAGGGAGAAAACTGATGATATAGGAGCAAAAGGAGAGAATTAATGAAGGTCAGCGGCAAGGGATCTGGAGCAGGAGAAGAGAGGGGGGCCTGCATGGAAGCGTGGCCGGTGCGTCTGTGGGGAGGGCAGGAGGGACGGCAGACGCTGGTGGGTGGGTGAACACAGAGGTGGGGCGTGAGCACTCTCTTCTAAATGCTGCCACTTCGTGTGACTAAGAGCAAGGTCATCCCATGGGGGTGGGGAGGGGAGGACTCTGAGAAGAGAGAGAAGGTTTGGAGTAACTGAACACATGGGTGAGCAATGATGCTGTGATTGCCGGGCAGCCTTGGGCGGTCCTGTCTACAAGGGAGGTAAGAACCAAGGTGGGACAGCTGACTGGCAGCCACATCTGGAAGAGCCTTTGCCGGCTGCATAATAACTTTGGATGTCATCCCAGGCAAAATGGGGGTGTGACGAGCAGAGTGCTGCCATCTGCCTTAGGGCTTAGAAGGACCAGTTTGCACATTGCAGGGCCCCACGGGAGCAGCAGACGAAAGCTCGAGCCGTCGTGCAAGTGGAAGACGGTGGCAGCTTGAGCTAAGGTGTGTGTGGGGAAGGTGGGAAAAACAGGCTGGATTTGAGATAGACTTTGCAGGTAAAGCTGGCAGCATTTGCCAATTTAAAGGAGAGAGTAAGAGAGAGACACTGAGGATGAATTTAAGAATTAATCCTGAGCAATGCAGAGATGCTACTGCTAGTTAGAAATCAGGGTTTTCAGCCTTATAAGTACACACACAAGATCAACACCAACTAAGCTGACATCCTCAGCCATGTAGCAAAACAATGTTTAGGTAGACTGAGCCTCTCTGAGAGCCTGTGTTTCACGCACAAAGGAAGCAGATTTTGACATGAACACACCAGACAGGTCTAAGATGTATAGTTTTTCTAAGCATTTTAGTGTATTTTCTTTCCGTTTTATAATCCCAATATAAATGAAGTAGATACCAACTTAACCCACCTTCTGGACATGTGCTGGAAATCTCTCCTTTCAAAAAAAATGACAGAATTTAGTGAACAGTCTGGAGCTCATTACAGTTTTCCCAACAATAAGACAAAGTGTATGCATTTTAATGGGAAGCACGGCTCTGTCTCTTATTTTAATATTTCCATTTTTCTTTCTTTCAGACTTGAACAAAGCTAGAAAACTGTGAGAAATGAATATGCCGTCATTTTCAAGAAGAAATCTGCCACTTTTCTCCTCCCCACTTAAAGAGAAGCTTGTCTGAACTTTCCCACTCCCAGTTTCCTTGAAATTTTACTGGTTTTCTGACTGGGCCACCCCAGTTACATACCCTCTTGCTGTTTCATTCTTTCTATCAGACTTTCAGAATTACTAAAGAATAAATAGAAATAATTGGTGTCTTCACTTTTGTCCCCCTCACACTCAGAAACTTTGTTTTCGTGACAGTTTGCTGAACAGACAAAACCAAACAAAAGGAAGCTACACAGGTTCCCTCTAAAGGAAGTTCAGTTGTTTTATTAACTTGGTTTGCAAATGCTGCCCTTGGGTCGGAGGGAGAGATGGAGGTGTTGTATAGGAGTCTTTGTTTTGTGGTTTGGGGGGGATCAAGAAGAAAAATACCACCTGGATCTTTTATTCCCGTCTTAAGTTTGTTTCTTCTGGACTCTTTCCTCTCAGCAGACTGAATAGTTAGTTTCAGGTGAAAGGAAGCTAGTTTTTTATTTCCTTTCCCCTTAATCTGGCTCTTAACTGGAACTTGAAGGCTCCAATTGTTAGTGCTTTAAATTGTAAACAGCTGTCAGGTTTGTGATTCCTGCTGGATCAGGAAAAGCCACTTGTTACCGCAGAGGATAAGGTAATGAAGGGCTGAAGTAGAGAGCCCAGGGGCTGGGGTGCACCTGCGGAGATGGGAGGGGGGCTGGGGTGCACCCCAAGAATCTGAACTGCACCCCAAGACTCTGGACTGCTTCCTGGGGGGCGGGGCTGGAGTGCCGGAGGTTCTAGTGTCACCCCCTTGGTTTAGTTGGTGTTTTGTTTCATGTAACTTCTAAGCAATCTATAAATGCTTGAACTAAAATCAAATGGTGATATTAAAAACACCAACTCTTATTCAATAAATGTCCACTGAGTGGTTTCTGGGTGTGAGGTGTTGTGCTCACACACTTCAGGCACATTTGGTCTCATTGTGTTTGGCACAGTGGTAAGGAGATGAGACAATACGTATGTGCCATCGTGCCCCAGCAGACATTGGGGTTCACTTCCAAGGCGCCAACGTACACCCCAGTCCACACGTACTCAAGTCCTGCTGTCAGCCCCCGGAACCCGAAGGAGGAAAGGTTGGCCCTCGTTATACGGTGGGTTTCCCATCTCACCAATATTGTATTTTTGATCTGGGTTTGGTTGAAAAAAATCTGCACCTAAGTGGACCCACAAAGTTCATCATCGTGTAGTTCAAAAGTCAACCGTACATTTTTTCTCGTTGTTTGTAGGGTAGCGTGGTAAGACTTTCTCCCTCCATGTCCAGACCTTGGCTCAGGATATATTTAGTGTTGATGCTGTGTCCCAATGTGGGAGGGATGGAACAAAAATGACGGCGTGTCAACCCTGCTGGCCACGTGCAGGCTGGACAGCAAGGACGTAGCGGAGGACGGGGCATCAAACGAGAACCCTTTATTCAGTGAAATGTTATGCCTAGTAATGGGATTGTAGGAATGGGAGGTCTAATTTGAGTTTTTTGAGGATTCTCCATACTTCTTTCCAAAGAGGCTATGTTAGTTTGCAGTCCCACCAGCAATGCAAAAGCTTTTTTCTCTTTACACATCCATGCCAGCATCTGCAACTTTGGGACGTAAACTTGTTTATTTTTGAGTCTTTTATTATCTTTACTTATTTCCTTCCAATTTGCTTTCAGAACATTAAATTTTTTCACTGAAGTTATAATTTATCACGTTCTCTTTGTAACTCATCAATTTATGATTTATATATCTTGAAATTATATTGTTAAGAGAATGTAGCCAGTGTCTACAGGGATGGGTAAGTAGATCATAAGGATTTGGGAGGGGTGTCAAACACTGGAGATGAAAACCAAAGTTGAGCTGGTTATTATGGGAGTCTTTCTTATGAAGAAAGACTTTTTTTTCAAAATGCTAACTCTAGAGTTGACACAAAATAAGTGCCAGATAAGTCTGCCAGGTGCTGTGAGCTGGATTAGGAATGTAGGCATTAGGTGGGGGGGGTCTGAGAGGTTGTAACTCACAGCAGGTTGCTTTCAACTGCCCCATACCTGTGCCTTGGTCTGAAAATGGCTAGACTTGAAATTGCTACCTGATACTGAGTCCTGGCAGGAAAGTATTCTCTTTTGTGGAAATAAAACATATGAGAACAACTTTTAACATTGAATTAATTCCCACCCACACTTTCATTTTGGCCGGATATTCTGACTTTTGTATATTTCTTTTTTCAATCTTATTATCACATTTCATATTTTGTATTCTATGATCCAGGAGGGTGAATTATTCTAATTATCCTACTTAACTGGCTTTGATTGTCTGGAGGAAACTAAGTGAGTCCAGTTTACCTAGAAGCCTTTCTGTCTGAGGTTTTGGTTCTGGTAGGCTTTACTCAGCTTATCTGTAGATGAAAACTTTTGCATCTTAAATAAAACACTCATCTACTGGGGCAGGCTAGTTCTGTGTCTCTTTATTGGTGCTTCTAATTCCATTTGCCAAGTTTGAGGTCCTGACTCAGACCCTGAAGAATAAGGTTTAGGGCGCTTTACATTGAATGTGAAAAGCCGAATTTTGCTGAAGTCTATTTTGTTCAATTACTCCACAGTAATTTTCCTTGGGGAGCAGAGACCAAGTCTGAGACATTTAAGACCAAAAGGAAATCAGGGGGGTTTTTTTGTTTGTTTTTAAAAGAACATATATTTATAAGTAATCGACCAAAGAGAGTTTATGATGAAAATTACTCTTTAACCCTGACAGTGACATTCTTTGCGGTAAAAGAAATAGCTGTGTCATAAACATAAAAAACACATAAACCCTCTCCTCTCATTCTGTATGCCTTTCAAGGCTCTTGATTTTGAGCGAAAAAAGTAAGCAAAGTTTAGAAGGAGGTTTGTTTGGGTAAAATTGGCAGTTATCAGATGATTCAAGATTTAAGATTCAAGATTCTGCCCTTCTCCAACTCCAAACATTTATCTCTTTTATTTAGTTTATGCAAATGGAAGAGACTCAGGGGGCATGAGTGCTGAATACTCCACACAGTTCCACAGCTTTAAGTTCCAGTTTCCTGGCACAGACCTGGTATCCACGATGGGTTGATTTTTTCTGTTGTTTTTGGCCAGGGCTGGGTTTGAACCCACCAGTTCTGGTATATGGGGCTGGCGCCCTACTCCTGTGAGCCACAGGCCCCGCCCAATGGGTTGGTATTTTGACTCCGTTAAAACCTCATCACAGGCTCTAAGAGTCTGCCCTGTGTCTCAGTGTTCTCCTTTCTCCTTATTTCACACTCTGCATTGTCTTCTCCAAACTGGCTGTCTGGCGCTGAATCTCATTCGTGACTAGCTACTCCTTCTCCTTTTTCAAATTCAAAAACACACAAACAAAATAGCTACAGTCAAATCTGACAATCTGAAAATTAATTCTCAGGGGAGAAAAAAAACAAGAGTCCAATTAGCATTCATCCCCCCCATCCCAGTTGTTAAAATGGAAACACTTTATTGAGGTGGGCTCGACAGTTAAAAAGCTGTTCATATTTAAAGCACGTGACTCGAGGAGTTTGGGGATGTGTATATAGCTGCGAAGCCATCACCACCATCAAGGCCACAGACACATCCGTCACCATCAAAGTTTCTTCCTATCCCCTCTGTTATCACCATTACTATCTTCTGATAAGGCGCATGAGATCTACCATCTTAGGAAATTTTAAGCATGTGACCCAACTCTAGGAGCTGAACCGTGTAGAGGTTCTCCAGAGCTTACTCATGTCGCACGACTGAAACTGTCCCCTTAGACCCTCGCTTCCCCATTCCTCCTCTCCGACCCTGGCAACCACGACTCTGCTCTCGGCTTCTGGAAGTTTGGCTACCCTACTTTCTGCATTACAGCACTCGGTTTATCTGTAGATAAAAGCCTGCAGTAACTGTGTCTGCCTTACATCACTTGGCATATGTCCTGGAGTCTATCCATGTGGCCTCAAATATCAGGATTGCCTTTCTGTGGTTAAGGCTGAGTAATATTCCATTGTTTGTGGATACCACATTTTCTTTATCCATTTATCCGTCAGTGAGTATTTAGGCTGATTCCAGATCTTGAGTATTGTGAATAGAGCTGCAGTGAGTATGGGAGTGCCCGTCTCTCCAAGATTCTGGTTTCACTTCTTTTGGATAACTATCCAGAAGTGGGGTTGGTGAGTCATATGGTAGATCTATTTTTACTCTTTTGAGGCACCTCCATCCTGTTTTCCTTAATGGCTGTGTTAATTGACATCCCTACTAATGGTCTACCAGGGTTTCCTTTCTCTATAGCACTTACCTCTCCCCCCCACTCTTTTTTTTAACAATAGTTATCCTAACAGGTATGGGAGGTGGGGCCTCATATTTGACTTGCACTTCCCTGAAAATTAATGATGGTGAGCCTCTTTCCGTAGACCTTTCCAACACTTACACGCCTTCCGTGGAGAAAGGTCTGTTCATATGCTTTCTTACTTTGCCTTTCTTTTTTTGCTGTTTGGTGGTATGGGTTCTGTATAATTTTTTGATATTAACCCCTAACTCCTTTTTATATGTAGCTCTTGCAAGTATTTTGTTAGCAAAATATTCCATAGGTTACTTTTTTCATCTTGTTGATTGTTTCCTTTGCGGTGCAGAAGATTTTTGGTTTGAAACAATTCCACTTGTCCATTTTAGCTTTTGTTGCCTGTGCTTTTTGGTGTCATAGCCAACAAATCATGGCCAAGGCCAATATCAAAGAGGCTGAAAGCTCATGCAGTTTTGCAGAGCTGTTTTGCTATGGTTGAATCGTCTCCTCCAGAATTCAGGTGTTTCCAGTGTGATAGGGCTAAGAGGCGGGGCCCTCAGGTGACTTGGCCATGAGGGGTTACCTACTCAAGGAAGGGGCCAAGGCCCTTTTAAAAGAGGCTTCACAACTCAAGCTAGACCTCCCATTTGATCTTGCAATCCCATTACTGGGCATCTACCCAGAAGGAAAAAAATCCTTTTACCATAAGGACACTTGCACTAGACTATTTATTGCAGCTCAATTTACAATCACCAAAATGTGGAAACAGCCTAAATGCCCACCAACCCAGGAATGGATTAACAAGCAGTGGTATATGTACACTATGGAATACTATTCAGTCATTAAAAAAAATGGAGATGTTACAGCCTTTGTATTAATCTGGATGGAAGTGGAATACATTATTCTTAGTAAAGCATCACAAGAATGGAGAAGCATGAATCCCATGTACTCAATTTTGATATGAGGACAATTAATGACAGTTAATGACACGGTGGGGGGGGAGGGGAGAGCAGAGAGAGAAAGAATGAGGGAGGGGTGGAGAAAGGAAGAGCAGAGAGAGGGAAGGAGCGAGGGGGGTGGGGTCTTGGTGTGTGCCATGACTTTGGGGGGAAAAGCACAATTGTAAGAAGGACTTTACCTAACAAATGTAATCAGTGTAACCTGGTTTCTTGTACCCTCAATGAATCTCCAACAATAAGAAAAATTTAAAAAGAGGCTTCACTCAGCAGCACCATTCAGCTCACTGCTCTTTCACTATGCTGACATTTAAGGACACGATTTCCTTCCCGTTTGCAGGCAGCCCCCACCGGACAACCAAACCTGCTGCTTCCTTGATCTTGGACTTTTCAGCCTCTAAAGCTCTGAGAAAATAATTTCCATATTTTTTTTGACCCTGGCTTTTAGTATATTTTCATTCAAGATACAAAAGTTTAGTGACAGAGGATCATATATTTTCCTTAGGACTCTGAAACCTTATTTGCTTCCACACTATTTGCTTCTGCAGTGAATTAAATTCATCTAAACTAAATATTTTAAATACTATTAATCTATTCAATAATAAATTATTTTATTGTAACATAATCTATATTCATAAATCACAAGGGTAGATCTTGATGCAAAATTTTCTGTTTTTAGCAGCACAAATGGACTGACCCCTGTTAGTAAAAATGAAACAAATTCGAAAGTAAAAATTGCTGTGGCCCTTCCCAGGCCTTAGAAGATGCCTTGTAAGTGAGGAGCTCTGTGTGCGGTCCATGTTAAATCAGTGATAGTTCTGGGTAAAAATAATGATGGTTCTTGTGGCAGAAAAATTTACCCCTTTCATCATTTTCAAATGCATCTGCTTGCTCCAGAGTGTGAAGTCTGATGACGGTTGACTCAGTATTAAATAAAATAGTATAGCCCATTAACAGTAACTGCCTATTTGTAGAAAACACCCCATAGGCCAAGTGCAAAAATATGAAATTTATTTCATTTTTAAAACTTTTAATAATTTTCAATATGCAAGCCATTTCTAAAGGTCAAGATCACATGCGCTATTGAAAACGTAAAATCGGGGTTGGCCACGCAGATCCCTGGGCCAGGCTCCCTGAGTTCAAAGTCTGTGCTGTGCATCTAACTATAACAAATGCTGCCATGTCATGAGTGCTCCATAAATATTACATATTATTTTCATTAATGAGGAGTTTAAAATTAAAATTAACAAAAATACAGTAGACCCTCCATAAGTCTGACTACTCAAGAGACTGTAACAAACTGGTCAACATGCAGAGGTGACCAACGTAAGGAGCCGGGCCTGCTGTACTGATGTGGACAGGTGGTGTGTGTCTGGGCTACAAAAATAAGGTCAGCTTAAGGAGGGAGGTGGTCGGCTGGGGGCGGGGGGTCTATGTATGTTCAATAAAGATGAATGTCCATTGCTTTCTAGTTTTTCCAAACTAATCAGTTGACTATGCAGAGTGTCACTGCTGTCACCTATGTAAGTATGTAAACTGAGTCTCAAAGGATTTGTTCATTTCCTCTGGCTTTCAGTTTAGGTGGTTCTTACCCAGCTCTACAGTGAACCACCTGTAGTGCTTTTAAGTCCTACCTTTGCCAGAGCCTTACCCAGACCAATCTGATCACAACCTCTGGGATGGGTCTGAGGCATGAGAGAGTCTCACGGACACCCGGATGCATTTGTCAGACGGCTGGAGCCTCCAGGGGCCTCGCGGTGACTTAGCTGTCTCGGTCCCAGAGCCATCTGACTTCAGCCACCGGAGAGATTCTCTGACAAAGACTAGAATCTTCTTTGTTCTTTTATTCTATTGAAATAAACTGTAACCCACTGCTAAAATAGATAGATGCTGAACAGTGAAGATAATCCCAAGAGTGAATTAAAACATTCATTTTTCGCATTCATTCGTAAGTAATATTAGCACATTCCATACGCTACTCTCTTCCCAGATCTCCATCAAAATGGTTCTGGTTACCCACCACTGGTTTTTTTTTTTGTTTTTTTTTTGAGACAGATCCTCAAGCTGTCGCTCTGGGTAGAGTGCTGTGGCATCACAGCTCACAGCAACCTCCAACTCCTGGGCTTAAGCGATTCTCTTGCCTCCGCCTCCCAAGTAGCTGGGACCACTGGCGCCCGCCACAATGCCCGTCTATTTTTTGGTTGCAGCTGTCATTGTTGTTTGGTGGGCTGGGGCTGGATTCGAACCTGCCAGCCCAGGTGTATATGGCTGGTGCCTCAGTCATTTGAGCCACCAGGTGCCGAGTCCCCACCACTGTTTTTTTTTTGTTTGTTTTATGAAGTCATTTGTACATAGTTCATACATACATTTTTGCCATTATGGGATTCTATGCATTGATTATTTGTACAAATTGGAGTGCTTACATGCTAGTAATCAACATAGCTTTCACCTCATTTACCCAAATACAGCATTAAGACATTTGTGGTCTACACCTGATAGATCTAACTTGGACTTGCAATATGCTCCATAGGTGTGGTCCCCCTACTAACCCTCCCTCTATCCACCCACCCCCTCCGTTTCCCTCTCCCTCCCTTTCCCTCCTTCATCCTGGGCTATAGTTGTGTTCATTTTTCATATGCAAGTGTGAGTGATTACAAATTGGTTTCACGGTAGTACTGAGTACATTGGATAGTTTTTTTCCATTCCTGAGATACTTTACTAAGAAGAATATGTTCCAGCTCCATCCATGTAAACATAAAAGAGGGAAAGTCTCCATTTTTTTTCATGTTGCATAGTATTCCATGATATACATATACCACAATTTATTAATCCATTCATGGGTCGATGGGCCCTTGGGCTTCTTTCATGACTTGGCAACTATGAATTGATCTGCTATAACAGACTACACTTCCCAGGCTGCCTGCAGGCGGCGCTGTGGACCTGAGTTAGGAGCGCTTTTACTTGTAAGGCAAAGGGAGGCAGAATCATTGCTTCT
The DNA here is from genome assembly GCA_963573935.1 of Arctocebus calabarensis. NCBI lineage: Eukaryota > Metazoa > Chordata > Mammalia > Primates > Lorisidae > Arctocebus > Arctocebus calabarensis. The sequence goes on along the minus strand of CAUYON010074434.1, from coordinate 27,148 downwards.
GTGGACCCGGTCAGGGAAGCGTGTGATTTCTATGGCCACTAGCCTTGGGTGTGGACAGGCAAGGTGCGGGCCACTGTGCTGCTGGCACAGATCATCTCTGGTGGGGTCCTCAGCCCCTCCCGGGGCTGGTCCAGGTCTTTATACCATGGCAGTGGGTGTGTCTATGCAGCAGTGGGTGTGTCTTCCACATGGCAGTGGGTGTGTCTATGCAGCAGTGGGTGTGTCTTCCACATGGCAGTGGGTGTGTCTATGCAGCAGTGGGTGTGTCTTCAACATGGCACTGGGTGTGTCTATGCAGCAGTGGGTGTGTCTACACCACGGCAGTGCGTGTGTTTGTAGCTGCTATTCCCAGTTAAGCATTAGCGACCTCAGCATCCTGGTTCCATGTGGTTTGGGAGTTGTTTCTGGAAGAATCTAGAACCTTCAAATGTTCTGTAAAACATTTAGAACACTATAATAAACCCCTTTCTCCTAAAATTAGCCAGATTGAATTATTTTCTTTGCAGTGGAATCCTGACCACCCTGACTTACCACCTTGAGGGTCTGAACCAAACTTTCTGAGTTCGATATTACCAAAGATTGCCTTCCCCAGTTACTATTGCCTTGGTTTTAGACAATTCTTTGCAAAACTCCTGATGTGTTACTTTTGACCCTTGAATTCCAAGCTACTGTGTATTTGCCCACTGTATTCTAGCAAGTGGTAATGATACAGGACAGGTGGTGCCAAGACCTGCTGCCTTAGGCCTGGTGGTGTTGGTGTAGTGGCAGCTGCAGTGGAACCAGCAGGCTGGAGAGTAGGCAGGGGTCCCCTAGGAGACTCCAGTACCTGGAGGGGCCAGACAACTGTGGGGGAGACACAGGAGCCTTGCTGTCTCCTTCCTCAGGCAGTACTGGCTGGAGGGGAAACTCCACCTTTTCTAAGTCTGGTCAATGTCATGTAAGTTTCCAAGGCCTAGGAGTTCCCACCCCCTGTTACTGAATGGAGGGCTGGCTATAACTTTAAAAGACCTGAATGGAGGGCTGGCTATAACTTTAAAAGACCTATGCCCTACAAGTAAACATTGATTTGGCCTGCCACTGTATATAGCCCTGAACAGAAAGACCAAGACATACTTGGAAAAGGGATCCAGAGAGATTGTTCCCCACCTGGGTTCTCTCTGCCAGGAGCTTTGGTTTTTGTATTCTTGGTTTCTGTGAATAAATCCTGTCTCACCACGGATCCATGGTCCATGGATTCATTCTTGGAATCATGGAGACCAAGAAACTCTGGTATCAGTAAGCATTAGAAACCCGGGGTTATGGATTTGATTATGTTTCATAAAATGCTAAATCTGTTACACATTAAATTGTATGTTCAGAAACATGTTGAGCCTACCAATTTATTCATCCATGGCCTGAGTGTAGGATTGCCTTGTCTGTTGTTAATGAGCCTTTGCTCTGGGTGGAAAGCTCCAGATGAAGTCTAATATAAAATAGACGGCAATGACCATCACAACACAGCGTTATATTTGTGCCTTCTTTTAGATTGTGTTAGAGGGAAGAGACATGTTACCAGAAAGAAGAAAACTGAAACTCAGAGAGGTATGATTTATTGAAAGTCATGAAGTTAGTTAATAAACAGCAGAACCAGGGCAGAAAAGCTTATCTTTGACAACGAGAAAAGCAACTGTGGGATGTAGCAGTTTCCTCCACCAACCAGGATGAGTTGAGATATGCGTACCTAATGGAGATGGCTCCCCTTTAAAAAAATTCAGCTGAAAAAGGTTCACTGGATGATGCAAAAAAGTGGCCAGTGCCTTCAGAGTTAGGAATTTCTTCGCAAAGGCTGGTGGTGTTGACAGGGTGGGAGTTGCAGCGTGAACGGGGAAGGCGGATTCAAGCCAAAGCGATTCCTTGCAGCATCTGTTAGTGCTGAGGCAAGCTTGGGTTACTGTTTTCTTCCATAAAACGAGGATGTGGAAAGCAGCCGTAGGAAAAGACATTAAGGATGGCACGGGCTAACTCGGGGCAGGCAGAGTAGCTGACCCGCGGGCTGGCACCTCCTTAGCACTTTGTGGGGCTCCCCCGTTCGCTTCTATTATTAGAGATCCCTGCAAGAGCAGGGCGGTGAGTTTCAGACCGAATGAGGATGAAGCACTCTTTTCCACCAGATATCTCTTTTGGCCCTTCTGGCTAAGACCTTCCTGGACTCAGTTTTAGCTTTTCTGGTCCTTGAAGAGGTTTGCCTTTGCTGTGGAAGGACGTACATGTAGCCAAATGTTTCACAGCCCTATCTGTAGTGTACTTTAAAGGCTTTTCTGAAGTGAAATTTATTTTAAGGAAAAGCTGTTTCCTACGAGTTGCAGTAACATCTGGAGGTGTGATTCACGCCGTTGGTCCCAAGAGCCTTGGTAGGAGAGCTTGCCGCAGAGCGGGCTGCTGAGCCGACCAACCCAGACAGGGCCACAGCTCATCCCTGCCCCCCTGCCGCAGGAACAGACGTATCTCCAGTGCCTTTGCTAGTTTTGTTTCCACTGGGGGACAAAGCAACTGGTGGATAATAGTAGCTAAAGCCTTCAGAGTGGCTTAATAATAGTAGCTAAAGTCTTCAGTGAACTATCTTTTTAGTAGGGCAACTGGTGGCAAGGAGGGTGAGGGGAAGGTCAAGATCCAGGGATGGGCTTCAGAATCCAGTGCCTGGCCCACATAGGGAAGGGTCTGGAAAGGAGCTGTGGCCATGTCTTCACATCAAGAACATCCGAGGGGCTTTCAGTGCAGAATGGTCTGGGTTTGAGTCTGTTACTCGCTGTTGGATACTGGGCACATCAGTCAACCTTTCTCTCAGCCTGAGTTTTCTTGTTTGTAAACTAAACAGGGTACTGTTACAGGTCTGTTACGGACATGAAAAATCAATGATTTTAAGGCACACACCCCAGCGCCTAGCGTGGCAGGGACCCAGCAGGTGCGAGTGACCATTCTGATCGTGCTCGTGATTATTTGCTGGTTGTTTTCTTACCCAGTGCTAAGTTCTCTTCAGCCTCTTTCTACTCAACTCTCCCCTGTCTCTCTGGTTCTGGTGTGAATATAAGGTTTACAGGTCGTCTTTCTGTTTCTCAAATTTCTGTTTTTGATTTTTTTTTTTTAAATTATCCTTATCATAGTGTAGCAAAGCAGGCAGCCAGTGGGATTAGTGCCCTTATTTCAAAAGAGGAAATAGTGAGATTAAGAGAAAAAAAGAAAATTTAGGAGTCCTAATCTGGGGGTTGGCTTCCTGAAAATAAATACAAAATAAATTGTGCTGCATTTTGATTGCAAGAGGGCTACAGCTTTCCTGGGATTCTCGGAGGGGACTGAGGTCCCCTCCAAAACACCAAGCAGCACTGTGGGTAAAGCCCCTCGACTGGAGAACAGGTGGAGGCAGGTGGTAGCCTTTGCATCTGTTAGGCAGGATAGTAACGCTCTTGAACGGAGCGCGTCTCCATCAGAATCCCCAGAGCTGCTTTGAAACTGTGGACCCTTCACCTCCAGCTTAAACCCACGGAGTCAGAGTGTCAGGAGCTGAAGCTGGAGGTCCTGGCATTGGAACAACTGTTCCAGGTGATTTTTATGGCTCCTGGAGTTTGACAGACCACTGGTGTGGTAGTAAAACCTGTTCTTGGAACCAGATCACCACCCTGGGAGCCCCCACTTAACAGCTGTGGGAGCCTGGGACCGTTACTCCAGTTTCCTCTCCTGCAAAATGGGGAGAACAATCACGCCTCCCTCCTGAAACATTTGTGAACATTAAATAAGGTATTACCTGGATGGTGTCCAACCGAGGGCTTCACAGGGTAAATACTCCAAACTGGTAATGATTATTAGGAGTGCTATGACTATCAGCACTACGGTTAGGGAAACTGGAGCAAATTTAAGGCTGGGGTCTCTGTGGGAAACGAGTGGATTATTGAGTCCATCGAGCATTTCCTCCAGCTGCCTGGAGGGTCGGGTTCACCCGCAGTGTCCGTTGGCATCACCTGCTCCGTGTGAGAAGATAACAGATCAGTCATATTGTGGGTGATGGACAGTTCCATTCTCTTTCTCTTTAGTCCCCAATTTTTCTACATGAGCTATATAACTTAAAAAGAAAAAAAAAACTTTGGGGCAGCACCCGTGGCTCAGTGGGTAGGGCGCCGGCCCCATATACCGAGGGTGGCGGGTTCAAACCCGGCCCTGGCCAAACTGCAAAAACAAAAAAATAGCCGGGCATTGTGGTGGACGCCTATAGTCCCAGCTACTCGGGAAGCTGAGGTAAGAGAATTGCCTAAGCCCAGAAGCTGGAGGTTGCTGTGAGCTGTGACGCCACGGCACTCTATCCAGGGAGATAAAGTGAGACTCTGTCTCTACAAACAAACAAACAAACAAACAAAAACTTTGTTTTTGTCAAAAAGGAGTTTTTTACTGTAGGATTTACTGAAAAATAATTCAGAGATTACTGTCTGTGACACTGTGATATATTCTTCCATTAATCAATCAGGAATATCACTTCTTACGTTATTTGAAAAATTAGTTTAGATTATACTTAAATTGCTTTGGCTTAAAGGACCTTTGGCAGGAATTGAGACACATACTCTAGAAAGTCTATGGGGAGGCCACGCTATGGCACAAGTTAGAATTCTAGAGGAATCGCCTAGTGTTGGAATAGTTGCTTATCTTCATGAAAAACTGAAAAATGCATCCTTCCAGATGTATCCTTCCAAAAGAGCTTCTTACTGTCAGAAGCTGTAAGACAGTCTTACAAAATATGTAAGTACGTTTGAGAACATATCTTTGGAAGGGCGGGCTGTACTTTTTTAGATATGTTAGGCTAGGTCACTAAAAAGTTTAAAACAAAAGAGCTGGCATACATAGCACATCATTGCTTGGAGTAATGAACACACACATTGACATACATGGCATAAGTGCAAATGTTTCCAACTAGTTGTCAGAGTGATTAATTACGAAAATCACAAGTTCAACTCAAGATCAGGGGCCAGGGCGAGTGAAAAATAACCAAGTATTAATTATGCAGTGACGCAGAGTTGACCCTCAGGGTTAGTATTGGCTGCAAACTTTTTAATGAGTTGCCACTGAGAGGGATGAGCAGACGAAATCCTTAGGTGACATGTGATGAAGGGCAACAAAACTGAAGCACAGGACCTACCGGAGGAGCCACAATCAGGAATCAGATCCAAGTCCCACAAGAAATATCTTAAGGTGACACAACTATGAGGGTGAATTAAAAGCGAGTAACCTCCAGCTCACTGTGAGGAAAAACAAAATATGGCGCGTTGGTCAACAGAAGAGAATCTGCTTAGGAAAGGTCCGATTCTGGTTTCTCTTTCATTTTCTCTTAGATAACTAGTTGCCTTTGTGCTACCCTCAGCCTCCTCGCCAACTGCTGCTCTTGGCTTTGTGGTCTGGCCAGATAATACTGCCCATTGCCCGAGGCAGACTCTGCACACGCTGTGAGCCCCAGTGCAGATCGGCAGTGTAATCAGGGGGGAGAAACACCTGCAAAGAGGCTGGGAGGGGTGTGGGTGCCTGCGGCTGGTGGGGGCAGCCACTCAAGGCCTCTCGGTCACTTCTCGGTCAGGAGTTAAGGCTACGGTGGGCTTTCTAAATGAGCAGAAAAACACCTGTCCAGAGCCTGCCCTCCTGCCATGTTGACCCATATTAGCTGAAAAGGAAATGGCCTCATTGGTGTCCAGGGAATCTGAGTTCTTCAGATCCAATGCCAACAGCAAGAATGTCCACTGTCCTTGAGCAGAGGGCGTCTCCTATGCGCCATGTGTGTCCAGAGGGTTCCAGACCTCCCCCCAGACTCTAACGCTCTGGCAGCAGCTGCAGCCCATCTCAACGCAGTGGGCCACTCTCTGTTTCTATTTCTAGCTCCTAGTCTTAAGGAACAGTGCTGGACAAGGGCAGTGCGAGAAGCAGGGACTCCCAGAGGAAGACGGCGGCTGTCTGCACGGCGGCCCTCCTGTGATGTCTCAGCCCCTGCGCTTGTGTCTCTGAGTCTTTCTCCCCACAGGACACACTGACGGTTTCCGTGTTGCTCCACCTGTGTGCTGTCTCGTTACCCGTCCAGCCTTCCTTCTGTACTGCGCACACGTTCCCAGGTGTCGCTGTTTCCCTGCAGTGATAACAACTCTAATTACAGGTCCCCTTCCCACCACCACCTTCTTTCATTGCTTCCTTTTCAACTTTGCTGAAATCAGTTGATAATAACTCCTCTCGCCCCAGAATAATAGTTCCCCCTTTCTCTGTCTAGGAAAAGCAGAATGAAATGGACATGCGGACACACCTGTTCTTCAGATCTGGTGCCCGTGGGTGCCTTTGCCTCTTCTCCGCTCTCTTGCCTTAGAATGACGTCCACTGTCCTGTACACCTGGCCGGCGACCTAGTACCACTTGTCTGAAGATTGATCAGACTCAGCTGGGACTACCCTATTTTACAGACTTGATTGAGAAAGAAAATTAAAGTTGTGCAGGGACTATCTACAGGTGTGAGCCCTGCCTTTTGCCAGAGTCAGCCTGAGTCTCCTTAGGATATGACGGGTTGGGCCACAGCCAAGGAAGGGCTGGCCAGAGCTCCCTGCCGCAGGCCTCCTGCCTTCCACGGCTCTGGCCATGAAGTCCGCTTTCCAGGCGCAAAACAGTCACGAGTCTCACACTGACCTGAATAAATCACAAAGAAACAACATAGAGGTTTTGGCTTCCTGAGGCCGGGCTGATAGGCAAAGGGCTTCTCGCTGGGTCTCAGCACAGGAGGGCCGCGTGGATAACAGTAACAGCTAAAAGTTGGCAGCTTACTTCAGGGGCAGTCAATCTAACATCTCAAGGGACTGGCTTGGTGGAGTGGATCCAAAAGTAGGAAGGGGGGCCTGGATTAAGAGTTTGGTCTTCTGCCAGGTGGGCCATTAATGCTCCTGTGACAGGCTCAGGGCCTCAGTCCCGTTTTCCTGGCTCTGTGCAGGTACCACAGTTCCCGCTAAACCGTGAGAATTTACCAGTGTCAATGGGCGTGAGCTGATTTCCTAAGTAGCAGCAAGTGGCCGTCTCACACTGTCGTGAGCTTCTGATAGTCGTTAAAAAACGTGAGGGCATTCATCCCGAGTGTGTAACTTGTTCACAATGTCTGCGTTGCTTTGCACTATTTTAACCCATATATTTTTCTTTGAAGTATTTCTCCAGTTTATTTATGTGAGGCCTTTCTCTTCGAGCATGTCTGTGGTTTTTCCTCTTCTTTCTAACTGTTCTTCTCTTTGGTCTTTATCATTCTACTATTTTATTTTACTCTTGGGATTTATTGAGCCTCTTCTCCAATGTTCCCTTAGCATTTCATCCAATTCCTTCAGACGGTTCAGCCATTTTTTTTTTCCTTTTTGTGGAGACAGAGTCTCACTCTACTACCCTCGGTAGAGTGCTGTGGAGTCACAGCTCACAGCAACCTCCAGCTCTTGGGCTTAAGCGATTCTCTTGCCTCAGCCTCCCAAGTACAGGCACCCACCACAGTGCCCGGCTAATTTTTGATGCAGTTCAGCCGGGGCCGGGTTTGAACCCGCAGCCCTCGGTATATGGGGTAGGCGCCCTACTCACTGAGCCACAGGCGCCGCCCAAGGTTCAGCCATTTTTATACTTCTTAAAACTTTTAAGACTTTGATTAAATAAATACATGCTCCAAAACACATAAAATTCTTTGGGAGAAAAACAAAATGAATACAATTCTTATAAACATGTTTATGTGCTACATGAAGTCCAAAATAGATGATGTGTTCCTACACATTGTAGAAATTCTAAGTTTAATTTTTTAAAGGTTGAGTAAATACACATTCAGAAATGCCTACATTTTTTCTTTTGCCTACAATTCTTATAAACAGTTCCTCACTCTCTGTCAACTGTCAGTGTCAACATTTATAAGTTAACAGATGACATGCTTTGATATAATCACTAAATCCTTGTCTGTTTATTTCTGGAGTGATCATGTGGGCCTCATGTCCAGCTGAACCTTGGAAAAATATACAGATTTTACATAGAATGAACAAATAGAATAGAGCTTTTCAACAGTGGATCTGTGTAGAGGTCTTAGGACTTTACCCCTGTGCAAGTAGGGCCAGTTGTCACCTCTCACGGCCAGTCCTGTGCTTTAGAGATGGCGGTGCTACATAAGGCTTTTGGTTGCTAGAGTATTTTTACTAAACACTGCTTATGAGTCAAGTGAGACCTGTGTCCACCAATAATGATAACAATAATAATAGTAATCAGAAGAAGAAGTAGAAATGTCAGTATTAAAAATGTGACACAGGGGTGGTGCCTGTGGCTCAAAGGAATAAGTCGCCGGCCCCATATGCTGGAGGTGGCGAGTTCAAACCCAGCCCCGGCCAAAAAAAAAAAAAAAGTGACACAGTGGCTTACCAAGTGACAGTAGACGGTGCACCCCACTCCCTCGGGTGAAGGGACAGTGGCATCATTTCACACTGGCTCAGAAGGCCATTCACTCCCGTAGGTCCCAAATGGGTCGAACACTTTCCATTGGTTCCATGCCATTGTTCTTCTTTGCCGCACATTTCTGCTGGGGTAAATTTGATTCTGGTAGATTGATTACATCGGTGGCTGCAGTGAATGGCCTCTCTATGCCCTTACCTCTGCACGCTGATCCTGTCACACCTTCGAGGCAAGAATCTGTTTTCCCTTTTCTTGTATCCGGCTTGCCTGTGACTTAGCGATGGTGGGCCAGTTCTAAGCTGAGGCTTTATGTGGCCTTGTATCTATTCACCTTGTGTTTGGACCCCTGCCTTTACCATGAGAACAAGCCTCAACCTTCTTTGGGGTGGGAGACCACACAGAACAGAGGCAGGTCATCCCGGCGGAGACCAACAAACACCAGCGGGCTCCTGGCCAGTACCAGCTTACTGTAGGCACGTGAGTAAGGCTAGCCTAGGTCAGCTGAGCTCTGCAGAGACAAGAGAGCTGCCCAGTTGAAGTGTGCGAGCTACATGAGTGCAGGTCAATTTACGCCATTGTGTTTTGCAGTTGGCTGTAGCAGTGTTATGAAAATAGATCATTAATGCACTGACGTATTTCTTCAAAGTGAAAGTGAAAATGGCTTTAATGTTTTCTCTGATTATAAAATTAAACATAGTTAATATAACATTTAAACAATACAGGAAAATACAAAGAACGTAAAAATGACTCTAAATTTCACCATACAGAGATAGCCACCTAAATTAAGATTTTGATTTATGTGTTTTAAATTATTTTTCTGCATACACACACACGCACAATTTCTAAATAAGCCAGATCATTCCACCTGGGATTCTCTGCATTTGTCCTTTCCTTTTTTTTTGAAGTTTTTGGCCAGGGCTGAGTTTGAACCCTCTACCTCCGGCATATGGGACCGGCACCCTACTTCTTTGCCTACATTTGTCCTTTTCAATTATGTGTCACGAACACTTTCCATGATTACTAATCTGTTTCAAATTTAATGGCCGTATAATATTTCATTATAGAGATATATTGAAACATATTTAGTTATTTCTTTATTGGTACAGGTTGTTTTTGTTTTTAAAATTTACAAAAATGCTTTCGTGAACATCCTTGTGCTTATACCTTTTCAATTATATTCCTAGGATAAATTCTTAGAAATAGGCTTAGTGGGTTGCTAAGTGAATACATTTAAATCTTTTATACTGCTAAACGGCCTCCACCAAGGCTGCTGTTTTCTGGCCTGGTTAGTTAGAATATACCTGGAAGGGCTGGTGATGGTGGAGACAGGGCTGTTGTGTCAATGACAGGGTTGACGAGAGAAAAAACGTGCAAAAAAGAAAAAGCAACGAAGGACATGTTAAATACAGCTCTCACACATGTTGATTTCCTGGGTGTAAGCAGAGGGGGCTTGGGGAGAGCAAGGAGTAGGTCAGGGAGGCCTGGCATCAACAATGATGGCGATGACCCCCACCTGGCATCAACAATGACCTCCACCTAGCATCAAAAAATGACTGTGATGACCCCCTGCCAACCTGCATCTCCAGCAGTCAGCAACTTCCGGGTCCTGCTACACCCTTATACCACCCTATGACCCTGTGTGTGTCCCCAGGACACGGCTTTGGTTCCTACAGTTTTGTAACCTGGCAGGCAATAGAGCCCAGCTTTATTCGGAAAGAGGGCAAGTTGAGGGCATTTTTATTTGGGATGGTGATGAGTAAAAGGCACTTCTATGAGGCTGGCAGTGAGAGGGCTGGGGGACAAAAGACCCCTTTATTCAAGGGGAGCAAGGAATGGAAGGCACCCAGTTTTAGGGATTGAGAAAGAAAGAGAGCTGAAGATGAGGGAAGGCCCTGAGGGGTCACTGAGGTCTCTTGAACAACTGGCCATTTGTTCCAGATCAGGCAGGAAGGCAGGATAGAGCACCTGAGCTTGGGCTGCAGCCTGAACAAGACGTGGGCCAGGGGATGAATCTCCACCTGGCCCTTGAGGAGGGTCTTACACAGACCACGAGTTTCAGCTGAGGAGTATAAGCTAGGTTCATAGGGGACGGGAATCTCTGCTCAGACAGGACGTTTGTGTCTTGCAATGCTATGTGTTCTCCTCTGTCCCTGATGTTCCTTTTATACACGTATTCTCTTAAAGAAATAGTTTTATTCCATTTTTCTGTTATATGTCTTTCCCCCACCAAACTGCAAGTTATTTGAAGGAGTGGGTTATGTCTTTAACTTTTGAATTTCTTGTGCGTGGCTTTCAAAAGGTACTTCATCGATTTTTATTGGATGAAAGGAAGGATACATTTCAGTTTTAGAAATTAATTACCTTAAGACAGAATATGGGGGACTGAAATGGCAGCATTTTATAAGGAAAAGGCCCTGGGTCTAGAGGGGTGAAAGTGGGGGTGAGAAGATATGAAAGTTTAGTTGGACGATAATTCCAGTAGAAACAGCCAATGTTAGTACAAAGAAGAAAATGAAAGAGCCTTCCTACATAGATGCAAAAATTTCTCATAGATGAGAAAAATGTTACCAAATTGAATTCAGGAACATATTTTTAAAATGTATCACAGTTGAGTACGATTTTTCTCAGAAATGAAAGGGTGATTGGCTGTCAAAAAATTCATCCATGCCAACAGTGTAGTTCAAAATAGGAATAAATAAAATAAAATATATCTCATTGGATATAGAAAAAAAGAAGAACTAAAATACAATGTATTCATGGTTTTAAAAAATGGTCTTAGGGGCTTGATGCCTGTGGCTCAACGGGCTAAGGCGCCAGCCATGTACACCTGAGCTGACGTATACAAATCCAGCCTGAGCCTGCCTAACAACAATGACAGCTGCAACCAAAAAATGGCTGGATGTTGTGGTGGGCACCTGTAGTCCCAGCTACTTGGGAAGGGGAGGCAGGAGCCTCGCTTGAGCCCAGGAATTGGAGGTTGCTGTGAGCTGTGATGCCATAGCACTCTATCCAGGGTGACAGCTTGAGGCTCTGTCTCAAAAAAAAAAAAGGTCTTAGAAAGTGTATTAGTGTACCATGGCTGCTATAACAAATGGTCACACTTAAAATTTATTCTTTTATATTTCTGGAGGTCAGAAATCACAATGTGGTTCTTAGGGGCTAAAATCATGGTCTTAACCGGCCTCAATCCTTCGGGAGACGCCTGGGGAATACCTGTTTGCTTGCTGGAAGGAGGTACCTGTTGTAGTTGCTGGAAGACACCTGCGTTCCTGGGTGTGAGCCCTCCTCACATCACGTTGCCTCTTCTTCCTGGGCTTCCTTCATCACACTGCTTCTTCTTTTCTTTTTCTGTAGTCACATCTCCCTGCTCCTTAATCACTTTTGTAAAGACCCCTCTGACTTATAAAGTAATATTCACAGGTTCCAAGGTTAGGACCTGGGTATCTTTAGGGACCATTATTCAGCTATTCATGGGAAGAATAAGAATCTAAATTGGCCAGCTACATTGTAGGTCAACTTTGTAGTATCTTGTAACCCTGAAAGCATGCATATCCTGTGATCTGGGTTTCACTTCTGGGATATGTACAAAGGAGACGTGGCCAAAGATGTTCATTGCAGCATTGCTTATTTTAGTTCAAAACCCCTTAATGTTATTATAATAAAGGGGCAGGGCAGTGCAAAGGGTAGTAGTGAGAATAGAGTGTTCACAGCCAGACAGACTTAGATTTGAGTCCTAGTGCTAACAATTCCTGGATAAATGATTTCAGGCAATTAGCCTCTCTGTCTCATGTTCCTCATCTATAAAATGAGGATGGTAAAATAGCCATATTACTGGATTGTCGGGAAAATTAAATAAATACACACACACTAAGCACAGTGCCCGCTACATGGTATGCTTTAAAAACATGTTTTATAATGATGAAGATGTTGATGAAAGTGAGACTCAGTACAACTGAAGGATTGGACTAGCTTATCGTGGGGCAGAAAATTAAATGCTTGGGGAACTGAAGAAAATGTCCTTTTGAACTATGTTGCTCAAGAAGGCAGACCCAGGACCTGGGTGGACATCAAGGACTGACTTATTTTGAATAAATGTAAGAAAGAGCCTTCTAACAATTAGAGTTCTTTAATAGAGCAGGCGGCCAAGTACAAACAAGAGAACTCCCTAGTTCTGGGAGTTTTCAGACCTTCTGGAAGACCGTCTGGTGGACAGATTGCCAAGGAGATTCTTGTTTGAGTAGAAGTTGGAAGAAATAAACTCTAAGGTCTTTTCCAGATCTAATAATATAATCATATTTTATTTATTTAAAATATTTAACTTAGTTTAATTTTTATAACAAGCCAAACCACGAGGAAACCAAACGACAGGGTAGGGTGGGGCAAGGGGCCTGTCTGCCCTCCTGTCCTGTCCTCCTGGAGTGACCATGTCAGCAGTTGGCTCTGTGTTCTCCTTCTGGGCTTCTCTTCACACTCGTGCACATGGTGCATACACACGGTGCACACACGTGGTACACTCACATGGTGCACACACATGGTGTACACACATGGTGCACATGCACGGTGCACACATGTGGTGTACACACACAGTACACACATGATGCACACATGTACACACACGCAGTCCACACACATGGTGTACACACATGCAAGTGCAACCCTGTCCTCCCTCCACGGTAGTTTCTGTTTCTTTATAATCATGAGATCATATTTCTGTTCTTCAGTAACTTGACATTTTCACTTACAGTTATCATGGATTTAACTGACTTTAAAGTTCATATAGAAGAATCAGTATGTTGGACTTACTAAGACCACTTTGAAAACCATCTTTTTATAATTTATTTAAAAAGCTATGTAATCAAAATAGTGTGGCATCAGCACAAAAAATAATAAGTCATGTTGGAGAGTTTGGGGATAATTCCAGATTGTTATGGGAGTTCATTATTTTAAATTGGTAAGGAAATAATTCCCTCCCTTCGCATTTATGTAGGTGCTTTCTGGTACACCATAAATAAAGACTATTATATAAGAATAAAATTTAAGGAATTAAAATATTGGAAGGCAACCTAGGACACTCTTCGTGTAAACTTGAGGTGACCTTCTAAAGAAAATAAGAAACCCAGAAGCCAAAATGATTGACAAATTTGTCCACCCTAAGAAATATAAACGTTTGGAAAAGACAAAGCAAAGTTGAAAACCAACCTGGTAAGGAGAAAATATTTGTAATACATGTAACAATCAAGGGCTTACTGTTCTTCTGTTTTATAAATATCCTACAAATTGATAGGGAAAAATTAATTAACCCAATTTTAAATTGGACAAAGACTATTGACAAGTAATCAAAGAAGAAATCAGATGCACAGTAAACACAGAAAAGAGGCAGACATCAACAGCTGTGAAGGAAATGTAAATCAAAGCAGCAGCATGTCGTCTTATGCAAGGCCAAAGTGTAAAAAATTTGTAACATGTAGAAGTAAACAATAGTATAGAGAAATAGCCCTCCTGAAAAGCTCTTTGGAATGTGAATTACCCCCTTCTGGGAAAGCTATCTGGCAGATTAAAATAAAAATTGGTCATGATGTTTGACCTGCCTTTAAGACGCTCTCTTTATGAAACTATCAGGATGTAGGAATATATATTCAAAGATGCTATTTTGTATTGCTGGAGTAGCAAAGAGCTGGAGAAATCATCGTTTGCAATTACGGCATAAACTGAATATATAATGACACATGCATAAAGTAGACTATTATGGGGTTACTTTCTAAAGAAGAGATATTGATTTGGTGGGGCAATCGTAATTTAATTGTTTAAAAGAAACATTTTTATACCTTAAAATTAGCACTTAGTTAATACAGAAAATCAGAAAGTAAGCTTTAAAAAATAAACTTTAAATTCACGGTTCTCAAAATTAGCCCTCTTTTCCAGTTTTGTGTGTGTATACATGCCCATGTGTACATATATATGAAATATATATATTTAGTTCGTTATATTTATTCATACTTACATTGGAATTTTTGAACTAGCATTGAATTATAAACATTTTCTTTCAATTAAAATGTATTAAAATGCTAATTTAAATAGCTCAATATTAGTCTACACCAAGGCAGTAGGATAATTTCTTTATGTCACTAGAAATTAATGTTGTTTACTGTTTTTAGAGTTTAAAATAATGCAGTGAATCACTTCTATAAGGCTGATGGGAATGTAAAATGATTTTGGAAAACATTTGGCAGCTTTGATGCAGGACCGGTGGCGCCGAGACCTGCTGCCTTAGCCCTGGTGGTGCTGGTGCAGCCATAGCTGGCTGTGGAACCAGCAAGCTGAAGGGGAGGCGGGAGTCCTGGGAGGCTCCAGTAGCCAGAAGGTCCAGACACCTGCCAGGAGACACTGGCACCTTGGTATCTTCATCCTGAGCACTTCTGACTGGTGGATTTCATGTGAGTTTCCAAGGCCTGAGAGTTCATTCGACAGCTGGCTGTAACTGATGAAGACCCACTTGCTAAAAGTAAACATTGAATTTGGGCAAAACAACTGCGTTGTGACTATAGATGCCCCTGAGCAGAGAGCCCGGAGACAGACTTCCAAGAGGGAGCAAGAGCGCTTGTTTCCCACCTGTGTTCTCTCTGCCAAGAGCTTTGGTTTTGTAGGTTTTGTACTGTTTCCATAAATAAATCCAGTTTACCTCTAATCTGTGGTCCTTCCATTCATTCTCCAAATTGCTAAGACCAAGAACTGAAACTCCGGTATCATACTTGGCGAGCCAGCCAGGACAGAAGACGAAGTTCCGGTATCAGCTTCGTAAAAAACTACTTATGTCACTGCCCCATAACACGGCCGTTGAGCTCTCGAAAGGCATTCCTTTCAGAGAAAGAAAAATTGATGTTCCCGTGAAAACCTTTACCTGAATGTTCAAAGCAGCTTAATTCACAGTGACTCCAAACTGGAAGCAGTCTAGCAGGCCTTCAGTGCTGAAGTGTTAAACCAGATGCATTCATCCTGTGACAGATGTGTCTGCTGAAAATTGTACCAACACTTTTAAGACTTTTGAAACACATTGTCAAATTGCTTTGCAGGAAGGTTTGTACAGCTTGGATATTTTCAGGTAATTAGGCAGTCTGGATGATTTTTCTACAACAGCCAACACTATGGAGCTCTTTGGAGGAGTTCTTCAAAACACTTCACCTCTCATTAAACTCCTCAGAAGGCTGGTAGGGTAGGCCCCTTCCTCCTTTTGTTTAAGGGCATAGAAACTGGCACTCAGAGAGGCTGAGAAACCCACAGACTGCGACATGCTCCTGAACGCATGGCTGTGACCCTACTAGGTTTGATGCCAAACGCCAGGTGCTGACCTCTGTGCCACCTGACGCCCTTAATTATTAGGCCCCCTGTTAAGCCAGGGGTCCGGGCCAGGGACTAAGAGGATCTTGTACAGAGACGGGAAAAGAATTGCTGTCTGAATAACGCTGGCATCTTAGAGGAGGGTCTCGGTTTGACTCTAGCAGCGTTATTCTCTCAGGTCAGTCTTCCCTCTGGTCTTAGCTCTGCAGAACTCAGTGGGGAGCCTAAGTGTTCATACTGTTTGCTTTCCCAAAGAACTTTTCAGCTTGCTTTTAAGGGATAGTGGTATGGCTGTTTGCTGCTGGCACATTTCCATTAAAGACTTAGTCCCATTAAATTTGTGTCTGTGACACATGTACTTATGTTCTCAACTCATTGACAGGCCAAATGGAATGTGACACCAGTGGAGGACGAGTTTCCCACTGTGCTGTGTGCAATCCGCGCATTTCCCATCGTGCGTGTGCAGTCTGTGCGCTTGCTATTGTGCCGCCGTGTGCAGTCCACGCATTTCCCACCATGCTGCGTGCACTCTGCACATTTCCCACTGTGCCGTGTGCAGTCCGCGCGTTTCCCACCATGCTGTGTGCACTCCGCACATTTCCCACCGTGCCGTGTGCACTCCGTGCATTTCCCACTGTGCCGTGTGCAGTCCCCGTGTTTCCCACCATGCCGTGTACAGTCCGAGCATTTCCCACCATGCCGTGTGCAGTCCACGCGTTTCCCACCGTGCCGTGTACAGTCCACGTGTTTCCCACTATGCCGTGTGCACTCCGTGCATTTCCCACTGTGCCGTGTGCAGTCCACGCGTTTCCCACTGTGCCGTGTGCAGTCCACGCGTTTCCCACCATGGTGTGTGCACTCTGCACATTTCCTACTGTGCCGTGTGCAGTCCGCGCATTTCCCATTGTGCCTGTGCAATTCGTGCATTTCCCACAATGCCATGTGAACTCTGCATGTTTCCCACTGTGCCGTGTAAAGTCCGCACGTTTCCCATTGTGCTGTGTGCAGTCCACGCGTTTCCCACCGTGCCGTGCGCACTCCGCGCATTTCCCACTGTGCCGTGTGCAGTTCCCGCGTTTCCCACCGTGCCGTGTGCAGTCCATCCATGTGCAGCGTCTCGTCGTTAGTCTCAGAAACCCGCCGAGCCTTCATCCTACAGTAGCTCCGAGGATGGAGTTAATCATCTTTATTAAGTGTTTGCCAGAGAGTCTTGTTGTAACAAAGCTTCTTTTCTGTTGCATGGTTTTCAAATTTCATTTTATGTACTGAGTTGAGTCCTCCAGAAAAATGACATTTTCTTGGTGGTCCTTTGTTTGTGAAGGACCATATTTCATTCGAAACTACTTAATTTGATGTATACTTAAAGTATAGCTGATAACATTTAAATTAGAAGGTGACGGTTTTCCTAATCTATAGAGTCTGACAGAGGCTTGTTTTGCTAGTCTTTTAGGACCCGGAGTTTTATTAAAAAAAAAAAATATCTTGAATTCAATTCTGAACTGGGGGCAAAACACGATTGTAAGAGGGATTTTACCAAACAAATGCAATCAGCGTAACCTGGTTTTTTGTACCCTCAATGAATCCCCAACAATTAAAAAATAAAAAAATTCTGAACTATTGTCATAATTGTGGCTATGTAGGTTTTGATAAGTGAATTATCTTGATAGCATTACATCCATTCATTTGTTTGTGCAATTCATCTTCTTATACTTGTGCACACGAGTCCACATTTCTGTGATTACGATGAAGTATTATCCTGATTTTTGTAAAGCAAAGTCCTTAGCTCCCAGTCTTTCTGCGTGTGGAAATCCATGTGCTATCTTGCTTCTTTTCACTGCTCTCTCGTGGCGATTTTTCGCTCTTAGGAAGAGAGTGTGCTAGTAAAGATAAAGAAGGAATGATTTATGAAACAGGATACGAACAAAGCCTGTGTTTTCCAACTCCCTCTAGCCCCTAGTGCCTTTTTCTGTTTTGGACGCCCATTGCAGAGTGAGCATACATCTTCATCGAGTTGTCCAGAAGGACACCCAGTTCTTTTTATTTTTGCAGTTTTGGGCCAGGCTGGGTTTGAACCCACCACCTCCAGTATGTGGGGCCAGCACCCCACGCCTTGAACCACAGGCGCCGCCCAACACCTAGTTCTTTTTACAGGTCTGGATGCTCTCCACGCATTCCTCAGGGCCAATGTCGAGAAGTATTGTGAATTGCCAAGGAAGCAAAAATAAAAATTCAGATGTAATGAACATCTTATGACAGAGGCGATTTAGTTCTTGGAAGTGAAAAGTAATTGGATCTAATTGTGAAGCCCGATTGTTTATAGCAGGAACATGTGTAGAATTTACGAGTTTGGACAGTCTGCTCACAAGCAGTGTGAGCCCAAACTCACCATGTGTACAGAGGGTGTTACTTCAGAGCGTGCTTCTCTGGGCCAGACCAGATGACAGCAGTCCTATGGCAGAGACGTGCTCGGATTTCTGTCAGACGAGAAATCCTCGTTGTTCCTGGCATACGTTAATGACTCTGTGCCAGTCAGGTGCGTGACGTGTGAGGTGTGTAAATGGCTCTCATTCAGTGACTCTCCATAATGGCAGGGGTGAGACATGGATAAGGGTGGGGTCCTCTGGGGACCTTAGCAGAATGTTGGGGTGTGTGCTCCAGAAAATTCCTGGGGGTCATGAACCACACTTTCTTTTAGTACCACCTGCCCCACTCCTGTTGAGAATAACTCATTTGAGGACACGGCAGGGCACATAAAGAAATGCTACGTTCAACTCTATGCCAATGAAGTGGAAGTTTCTGAAGAAATGAACCTTTTGCTTAGAAAATTAGAAATTATCAAGATTGACTCTAAAAGTAAAACAATATTAGATAGGCACATGTAATAATAAAGAAGTGATGTCAAACATTTATATCCAAAACTGGCTTTAGAACCACACAGTTTTATGGGTAACTTCTTTTAAACTTTGAAGGACCAAATCAACTCCAATGTTGATATAACAAAGCTATTCCTACGTGACTCTGGATGATCTTGACATTTTGTCAACAAAATGCATATGCATGCTATTATCTGTATCTGTATATTTCAAAATGTTGAAGTCATTTATATCTGGTTGGTGGGATTGGGAGTTTTTTATATTTTTCTTACACTTTAATTTCTAAATTCTCTGTATCAAAGATACGATATTTTTATCATTTTATAATATAAAACCAATGAGCCATTTTTCTTGAAGCAAAGAAAGTAGTTGTGAATGCAGTAAGTGACAGATCCAACACAGCGTGCAGATTCTGAGACAAACGCCAGGGAGGTCTCTTTGTGGAGAGCCTGTTGGTCACTATTGTCATGGGGACTTGTAGATTTCCCTAGGCCACTCCCCCTCCTGCCTGTGTGACAATCACTGGGGAAGCTTTAAAAATGACCTGCTGGTAAAGTCTCCATCTTTCTTTAAGGCTGTATAAGATTCCATGGTGTACATGTACCACAATTTATTAATCCATTCAGGATCCAATGTACTCAGCCCTAGTATGAAACTAATCTATAGCTTTCATATGAAATCTATAACTCAATTACAGCACAAGAGTATGGGGAAAGGGACAAGGGAGGGTAGGGAAGGGGGGAGGATGGATGGAGGGAGGGTAATTGGTGGGATCACACCTACGGTGCATCTTAGAAGGGTACAGGTGAAACTCACGGAATGCAGAATATAAATGTCTGAACACAATAATTAAGAAAATGCCATGAAGGCTATGTTAACCAGTTTGATGAAAATATTTCAAATTGTATATAAAACCAGCACATTGTACCCCGTGATTGCATTAATGTACACGGCTATGATTTAATAATAAATAAATATATTTTTAAAATGACCTGCTGAGCACTGGCACCCATGTTTAAACCCCCAGGAGACTGTAACAGGCAGCCAGGTCCAGAGCTATTGCTAGACTCTTGGTGCATATGTTAGACAGTTCTGAGACTTGGGCTCATTTTAGCAGCTAAGAAAATAGGAGCCAGGAGGCCCTTTGGCAGGATAAGCTGAGGCGGCTAAAGGCCCATCCCCACCTTCAGCCCGTTTTCTGGCCCTGTGAGTATAGGGGCAGAACCGGCATTCACTATTGTGTTTGCCAGGTGTCCGGTCTGAATATTTGTCCTTCACCGAGATGCAATTTGGGATAATAGCTCTCCAGTGAAAATTACTCAGTCCGAGGCCGTTGTTTACATGAACTCTTTGGTTCAACTCTTCCTAGGGAACGAGAGGTTTAGTTTGGTTCCTAGCGATGTGCGATTCCAAGAATTCCATCACACCTGGCCTGGATGTCAATTCTATTTCTTATCACTCAATAAAACAATTTATTAGGAAAATAATGTTTAAAAGTGCCAGATGACATATAATAGGCCCTTGCAAATCATAAATGTCCTAAATCTTGTTGGACAGCAGGGGAGCTAACTCAGATGCGTCTTTCCTTAGCGCTGTTGGCTGAAAGCTGGGGCCTGAGGGCCGTGCTGGGCTGGAGAACGAGACTTAGCAGGCAGTTAGGAGCCCGGTGGGGCAGCCTGGACAAAGGCTGCTGGCTCCAGCCTGAAGCTCGGCGGGGCGCTTTGGGCCCAGGGCTTGTCAACTTGAGGTCCATTTGCTTATTATCACAAATAGGAAACCCAGTTTCTTGGCAGTAGCCGAGGATCAGCAGCCAGGAGGGCTTAAGGAATGTGACACAAATGTTGCTTTATTAAGCAGTTCTTGGTTTTTCCATCGAACTTGAGAAGTACGGGTAGTAAGGATACATTATCAGGGACAGTTTGGGAGCAGAAACTTTTCTGCCTTTCCCAGCATCCCCCACGTCCTGTTATGTCCCCTTGCATTTCAGGTGATTTATCTTTTAAAGTCTATAGCCCTCTGGAGCGGTACGAAAATCATCACTGTACCTGTGTACTGCAGGACGTTACAAGCTTTCTTTCGTAAAGCCCAAACTGTCTTCCTTTCTGCCCTCATCCTCCAGCAAACCACAGAGATTTTGTAGATACAAGTATTTTCCATCAAGCTTATGAATAACACCGCTTGGCTGAAGAGCCTGCACCAAGAGCCAGGCAGCACCGTGTGTCGTGACTTTACACACAATGCACCCTCATTACTGGCAAGCCTGATCAAGAGCTTCTTCCCACATGTGTCAACACTTCTTTATACACTGTCATTCATCATGTTCACATGGCAGAAACAAGGTCCTCTGCGTCCTCACACTCATCCTTCTCCAAGTGCTGCTCTTGAACTGTGTATCCCACTTGCGGGTCTTTGTCTGGAGAACAAAGAGCAGACGATCCCACTAAAACAGTGAGGTCCCTGGGGCCGTCAAAGTCGTCCATCACGGGGCACTGGAGCCTGTGCCCTGCAGCACCGTGCATCCAGGGAGGGCACCGCAGTGCCTGAAAGGCAGTCTGATTGTAGGCAGGAAACTTGGCTAGCAAGTAAATCCTAGCATTTACCCCTTGTGAAAATTTTATTCTTTGAGTTCATTTTCTTGCAAGTTGTGTGATTAAATTAAGATAGGGATTTATTTATTCTTAATAAAAAAATAAAGGGAGAAGGAAAGCAGGAAGGGAAAGGGGACGTCTAAATAATAAACGCTGCGTTTCAGTTGGAAATAGAGTAATTTGACACACTGTGTTATGCTTTCTGGATCATCTCTTAACCCTTTGGCTCTTCTGAGTGAATTCAGACATGGGCTCTGAGCCTGATTTTAGATGGTTTGGGAAGGAAGTGGTGAATCTGAGCCCTGTCCTGGAGGAAAATTGGCATTGGATCTCAAAGCAACTTTGCTTATGATGGTTGTTCAGATTGCTTATTTCACTTTTGCATTTAAGTTGTATAGCTGAGGAGAGAGAAGATAAATTTATCTACCCAGGGTTTCAGATTGCGTGAGGTATATTTCATATGACCTCTTGGGTAAAGCAAGCATTTTAGCACCTTTAGAAGGAAGGGACCGTAGATTTGGGGGTGGGATGCTGAGAAACCTTCTTCCTGGTGCTGCTGAAGCTTCAGGGCAAGTTCTTCTATTTCTGCGTCCAGCTTCCAGTGTGTAACACCGAATCTTTGATGGCCCTTCCTCACTCTCAATCATTGAAATACACAAATGGGTTTGACGGTGGCATCTTGGTCAACAAGGGAGAGGCCACCAATCCCACATCAATCTTTTCCATCACTTCTTATGGCATTGGTTAAACACCAGGAAGAGCAAACAACATGCGGTAGAGCTGTATTATCGATTATTGAGTATATATTTTAAGAAGCAGGCTTTTGTGAAGATTAGAAACATTCGTGTACTCATATGTAAGACACTTGAGCATGCTACCTTTATAGGAAGTGCTTTTTTTGAGACAGAGTCTCACTATGTTGCCCTCGGTAGAGTGCTATAGTGTCACAGCTCACAGCGACTTCAAACTCTTGGACTTAAGTGATTCTCTTGCCTCAGCCTCCCAAGTAACTGGGACTATAGGTGCCTGCTACAATTCCCGGCTATTTTTTGTTGCAGTTGTCATTGTCGTTTAGCTGGCCTGGGTCGGGTTGGAACCTGCCACCCTTGGTGCATGTGGCTGATGCCATAACCGCTGTGCTACAGGCGACCAGCCATATAGGAAGTGCTTCTTTGTTAGCTGTTACTATTATCCATCTGAGGACAGTGAAACTGTACAAGTAGTCAGAAGAGTTGGACAAAGTTGAGATGAGAAATGGAGAAAAAGGAAAACAGTCTGCAGTCAGTACTGACGGTGAAGTGTAGTAAGTTATGGGACAGGGTCCCCAAGGACCAGATGGAATTACTGGTGTTTGAGTTGTGTCAGCTCAGACAAAATACTGGGGAGTATGCCATAGAGAATGTTCTCGTGCATGTAAGATCAGGGAGATGACCTGATAAGGATTTTTTCACCTTAAATTTCTCTGAAGACTCAGGGTTAGAAAGCTGGAGGTACTGACAGATTATTGTTTATAGCGAGGGAACTATGCCAAGCAAGTCTGTGCTGCTTTTGTCAGAAATGTGGTTCTGATGCATACCATCACTTTTGGGGTTCGAAAGTCAGGTGCAGAATGGAGGTAACCACCTGGCTAATTAGGGCCAAAGTGTCACGGCAAAGTGAGAGGAAGGAAGCTTTTAAATTTAAATTATCTGGAAAATTATTTTAATTTTTGACAGCATTTTGTATATTATAAACATTTTGAAAGCTAGATATTTTGGAAAGCAAGTGCATTGACTAAGGATTTCTTGATGTGCCTTTTAATAAGGAAGGTTTCAGTATTTTGATGTTTCTTAGCATTACTTTCCATGTGTCAGACTAAACGTAGATTCCAGGTACGTATTCAGATAAGTGGCCTTTTAATTTTATCTTTCCTTAGCCAGAAGGAGGAAATGTAGATTCATTAGTAGAAGTAATAAAGGGGAAGGTCAACACCCTCCACAAAGTCGTAATAGTATATGGGGATTGGGGCCTACTGTGTCTTTAGAGAAACATTTTCAATATTGTATTATTTATATTTAAAAGTAAATTGACAACTTACATTTTCTTAATATAAGCTACTTAAGTAAATATTGTCAAAATCTTGGCTGGCTTAGAGGAGATGCAATGATTCTTAATGGTTTTCTGGAGGCAGATATCATAATATTAATATATTAAAGGGAGAGGTGTGTGCATACATAAAACATATATATATATACTCATTCATCTTTTAATGAACTAGGTTCAGCATCTCAGCATTAGGGAGACCAGACTTTTTGCGTGAAATAAGCTTAGTTCATACAAGGAAAAGCAGGACAGTCAGTGGAAAAGTTCCAGGGGTAGAAATAGTAAAAACTTGTTCCTGCTGCGCCCGGGTTCCAATTCTGAAGTGAGGGTAATAATAATATCCTTTTATAATCCAAAGGGTTGAAATGTACATATAACAAATGTCAGAAAGTATTTGCAATTGTAATGTGCTACCAAATGTACTATTAATATTTTAATACCATAACTGCCACACATGAGCTTATCTTAGACAGCAAAGACTCACTTAATGCCAATGAGGGCATACACACCCCCTTGGACACATACTGGGTATTGTTCAAATACACTGTGATTTTGCCTTTTTGGCTAGAGTATTCAACATTTTTTACAAATATTTGTTTTGTCCTCACTTTACAGGATAGAGGAACAAGAAGTACTTAACCAGTGGGTGAAGGAGAGCACAGCAACCAACGCCTCTGTCTTGGTTTTATCCAGCCACCCCTGCTTGACAGCAAACGCTGTGTAGATGAATATACTTTTGAGACCATAAAAACTTTTTAACTTTGCTTTAGGCTCTTCTCCCAGGGAATGGGAATACGTAATGTTCAGGTCTGAAATAATCATTTCTCTGAAAAGCACATTCTTTTGCTTATCCAGACCTCTTAACTTCTGCCTTATTTTTGGCATGAAGCAAACATCTGGGAACTCCAAACCCTCTGGGATTGTGCCTGCTCCCTGGGGAGTTCATGATTAAACCTTTGACCCTTGACCTCCCCTACACTGCTCTCATGGAGAGACCTCTTCTGATGTTCCTGGTGCAAGAAGGAAGAAACATTTATAGAACATGTAGTTATTGTGCAGGCCTGAGTCTCTACGGTTAAATACTGG
Source organism: Arctocebus calabarensis (assembly GCA_963573935.1). Classification (NCBI taxonomy): domain Eukaryota; kingdom Metazoa; phylum Chordata; class Mammalia; order Primates; family Lorisidae; genus Arctocebus; species Arctocebus calabarensis. Next base: position 2,743 of record CAUYON010074434.1, on the reverse strand, counting down.
GTTCCTGCCTCCAAATTAGTAGTGTACTATTTCTTTAAGTGCTGGGAATTTATGAAGTTATCACAGTTGAATCTTTATTCCTAGAGAAAATACTGCTTGCTAATTTCATTCTATTTTTATGTCACTGGATGGTTTGTTTTGCCTTGAAGTAGCAAGTAAGAGTGTTACAGAATTATTTTCCCTAGAAAGACTTGTGCAGTGTCATGAAAACTGTGCAAGAAGCAGGGGAAGGAATTGAGACATTTGGACGTAGGTGTGTCAGCGCCCACTGTGCATCCCGTCACTGTGCGAATAAAAACAGCCAGGACCCAGATGAAGGTACAAGCCTGCAAGAGGTGGGTTTCCCCTCGGTGCAGGGAGAGCTCCAAGGAACCCTGTCATGGCCTTTTATTGAAGCATCATATACAACAGGTGTGGGGGCCCATGTGCTGGAGCTACATGCTATGTGCTCTCTACCCAATGGCTTGACTCCCACCCTGTTGCACCACAGAGGTCCAAAGTACAACACCTGCTTGCTAATAAGCCACTGATTCTATCTCATTAACTCATACAGTTGCTTGAGGGCTTGTCTCTGGGCTGCAAAACATCTCCATGCTGGCTAGGAGATTGTCTCACTCCCAGTGCCTTCCTCATGAACCGGTGGCCGCTTCTATGAGCCTGGTGCCTGGACTCCTACATAGGTGGTGAAGAACTCCTAAATCACCAATGATATAGACTGGAAAGCTTAGTGGTCTACCCTAAGAAGACCACTTAGCTTCATTTAAATTATGTTGACCAATGCAAAAGAGTAAAAAAGAGAATATACTTACTGTGCTTAGAACTTCTTTTGAAAATAATTTAATTAATGATCTTTAAACATTTTCACAGCACACCTAAGATCCTCTAACCGCACACCAGAGTGGCATAGCTCACCAGTTGAAATTCACTGGATAGGACAATCTCAGTTATAATAAAATTACACCAGGGGATAGGAAAAGAAGGATGAATTTAAATAGTGTTTTATGGAAGGGTGGTCTAGAGACAGCTTTGCAGCTGCTGCTGGTGAGATCAGGAGAAAGGACTCCAGCCACCTCTGGTGCAGGTGCTCTGCCCAGGGCATTGCTTTGGAGGAGCAGGGAGGAGCAGGAGACTCCGGGAGCCAAGGAAGAGGTCAGGAGCAGCGGAGAACTGGCACAGCTGATGAGTGAGTGCTTGTGTACTGGCAGAGGCCAACCAGTTTCGTCACAGTTTTCAGACAGAGAAGGCCAGTCTGACAGGGTTTTTTTGGACCTGTGTACTTGCTGGAGCTACCTTGGGAGAGCTTGGGTGAGAGTGTGATCTTGAACAGAGCCCAGTGACTGTAATTGGGCTGTCATTGCTTTGCTGCAGGCTGGGCTGTGCCACTGTGGAACAGCTGTCTGGGAGGAACCATCTGCAGGGTCCTAGTGCCAGGCTGGTTCTCGCATGCCTCCTGAGCTGGGCAGCCACCTCGGGGGAGACTCAAGTGAAGCCTGCAATTCTAGGAAAGCCACTTTGTGGCTGAGGGGGACTGATTAAAAAGTTGAGGCATATCTCTTAAGTAGACTGACAAGGAGCTTCAGACTGCCAACTCTGCAGGATTGAAATTACACCTTGTATCTTTTTAGGCCACAAGGCAATAAAGGTCGAACTCAACTCCAACAAAAATTTTCATCTCCACACAAAGGCATGGAAACTAACAACCTTATGCTGAATGACAGTTGGGTAAAGGAAAAGATAAAGGAGGAAATCATAACCTTCTTCAAACATAACCATATAAGCCATGAAAACTGTGGGATTCTGCACAAGCAATCTTAAGAGGGACATTTATCACACTAGATGCCTACATCTAAAAAACACAGAGCACATCAGCAACCAAGTGAATCATCTTAAAGAAATGGGAAAGGAAGAGCAAGACAATTCCAAACAGAGCAGGAAACAATAAATCACCCAAAGTAAATGAGAAATAAATGAAATTAAAAACAAAAGAAACTTTCAGAAAATTAAAGAAACAAAAAGTTGGTTCTTTGAAAAGATGAATCAATAAACCATTGGCCACATTAACTAGAAACAGAAAAGTATAATCTTTAATAATTTCAATTTGAAGTGAAAAGGGGGAAATAACAACTGATATTAGAGAGATACAAGAGATTACTTCTGACTAATACAAAAACTCTATACCCAGAAATTTGACAATGTGGAGGAAATGAACCAACACCTGGAATCACACCATCTCCCTAGACTTAACCAGGAAGAAATAGATTTCTTGATCAGACCAATATCAAGCACTGAGCTTGAACAAACAATAAAAAAGTTTCCAACAAAAAAGCCCTGGACCAGAAGACTTCACATGAAGAGTCTATCAAACCCTCAAAGATGAGCTTGTACCTACACTGCAGAATCGATTCCAAAATAGTCCGAAGGAAGGAATCGGCCCCAATATCTTCTCTGAAGCAAACATCACCCTGACTCCAGAATGAGGAAAGGACCAAATTAAAAAGGAGAACTACAGACCAATTTCACTAATGTATATTGATGCAAAAATACTCAATAGAATCTTGGCTAGTAGATTGTACCTACACATTAAAATTTTTCTTTTTTTTTTTTGAGACAGAGCCTCAAGCTATCACCCTGGATAGAGTGCTATGGCATCACAGCTCACAGCAACCTCCAATTCCTAGGCTCAAGCGAGTCTCTTGCCTCCACCTCCCAAGCAGCTGGGACCACAGGTGCCCACCACAATGCC
>CAUYON010074432.1:0-10434 GCA_963573935.1 Arctocebus calabarensis | reverse complement strand
AAGATAGATAAACCTTTGGCTAACTTAACCAGGAAAAAAAGAGTAAAATCTCTAATTTCTTCAATCAGAAATGGTAAAGATGAAATAACAACAGACCCCTCAGAAATCCAAAAAATCCTCAATGAATACTATAAGAAACTGGACTCTCAGAAATATGAAAATCTGAAGAAAATTGACCAATACTTGGAAGCACACCACCTACCAAGACTTAGCCAGAACCAAGTGGAAATGTTAACAGGCCTATATCAAGTTCTGAAATAGCATCAACAATACAAAATCTCCCTAAAAAGAAAAGCCCGGGACGGGATGGCTTCACGTCAGAATTCTACCAAACCTTTAAAGAGGAACTAGTACCTATATTACTAAACCTCTTCCAAAATATAGAAAAAGTAGGAATATTACCCAATACATCCTATGAAGCAAACATCACCTTGATCCCTAAACCAGGGAAAGACCCAAAAAGAAAAGAAAATTATAGACCAATATCACTAATGAATATTGATGCAAAACTATTCAACAAGATCCTAACAAACAGAATCCAACAACACATCAATGAAATTATACACCAGGACTAAGTGATCTTTATCCCAGGGTTTCAAGACTGGTTCAATATACATAAATCTATATATGTAATTCAGCACATAAACAAACAAAAAAAAACAAATACCATATGATTCTGTCAATTGATGCAGCAAGCTTTTGATAATATTCAGCATCCCTTCATGATTAGAACACTTAAGAAAAGTGGTATAGAAGGGACATTTCTTAAACTAATAGAGGTCATCTGCAGCAAACCCACAGCCAATATCATATTGAATGGAGTTAAATTGAAATCATTTCCACTTAGATCACGAACCAGGCAAGGATGCCCATTGTCTCCATTGCTCTTCAACATTGTAATGGAAGTGTTAGTCATTGCAATTAGGGAAGAAAAAGTGATCAAGAGTATCCACATAGGGTCAGAAGAGATTAAACTTTCACTCTCCATGGATGATATGATTCTATATCTAGAAAGCACCAGGGATTCTACTATAAAACTTTTAGAAGTGATCAAGGAATACAGCAATGTCTCAGGCTAGAAAATCAACACCCATAAATCTATAGCCTTTATATATACCAACAATAGCCTAACCAAAAACAAAACAAAACAAAACAAAACAAAACAAAACAAAACAAAACAAAACAGTCAAGGACTACTCCTTTCACAGTAGTACCAAAGAAGATGAAATATTTGGGAGTTTACCTAACAAATGACGTGAATAATCTCTATAAAGAGAACTATGAAACTTTAAGAAAAGAAATAGCTGAAGATGTTAACAAATGGAAAAACTTATCATGCTCATGGCTGGGAAGAATTAACATTGTTAAAATGTCTATACTTCCCAAACAGTATGTAATTTTAATGCAATTCCTATTAAAGCTCCATTGTCATATTTTAAAGATCTCAAAAAAAAGAGAATACTTCCTTTTATACGGAATCAGAAAAAAACCTCGAGTAGCCAAGACATTACTCAGAAATAAAAACAAAGCAGGAGGAATCACTCTACCAGACCCGAGACTGTACTATAAATCGATAGTGATCAAAAGAGCATGGTACTGGCACAAAAACAGAGAGGTAGATGTTTGGAACAGGATAGAGAACCAAGAGATGTATCCAGCTACTTACCATTATTTGATCTTTGACAAGCCAATTAAAAATATTCAGTGGGGAAAAGACTCCATATTTAACAAATCGTGCTGGGTGAACTGGCTGGCGACCTGTAGAAGACTGAAACTGGATTCACACTTTTCACCATTAACTAAGATAGACTCTCACTGGATTAAATATTTAAACTTAAGACATGAAACTATAAAAATACTAGAAGAAAGTGCAGGGAAAACTCTTGAAGGAATTGGCTTGGGTGAATATTTTATGAGGGGGCCTCCCCAAGCAATTGAAGCAGTATCAAAAATACACTACTGGGACCTAATAAAACTAAAAAGCTTCTGTGCAGCTAAGAACATAGTAAGTGTAGCAAGGAGACAGCCCTCAGAATGGGAGAAAATATGTGCAGGTTATGCCTCTGACAAAGGTTTAATAAGCAGAATCCACAGAGAAATCTAACGTATTAGAAAGACAAGAACAAGAGATCCCATCTCAGGGTGGGAAAGGACATGAAGAGAACCTTCTGTAAAGAAGACAGGCGCACGGCCTACAGACATATGAACAAGTGCTCACCATCCTTAATCATCAGATAAATGCAAATCAAAACTAGTTTGAGTTGTCATCTAACTTCACACAGCCCACATAACAAAATCCGAAAACCAGAGATGTTGTTGTGGATGTGGAGAAAAGGGAACACTTCTACTAGCTGGTGGGAATGCACACTAATATGTTCCTTTTGGAAGGATGTTTGGAGAATACTTCGATATCTAAAAATAGACCTGCCATTCGGTCCTATAATTCCTTTACTAGGTATATACCCAGAAAACCAAAAATCACATCATAACAAAGACATCTGTACCAGAATGTTTATTGTAGCTCAATTCATAATGCTAATTCATGGAAGAAGCCCAAGTGCCCATTGACCCACGAATGGATTAATAAATTGTGGCATTTGTATATCATGGCACATTATGCAGCCTTAAAGAAAGATGGAAACTTTACCTATTTTGTGTTTACATGGATAGAGCTGGAACATATTCTTCTTAGAAAAGTATCTCAAGAATGGAAGAAGAAGTATCCAATGTACTCATCCTTACTATGAACCTAATTTATAGCTTTCATATAAAGGCTATAACCCAACTATAGCACAAGAATATGGGGAAAAGGGCAAGGGAGGGGCGGGGTGGAGGGAGGTTAATTGGTAGGCCCACACCTACAGTGAATCTTAGAAAGGTACAGGTGAAACTTACTAAAAGCAGAATACAAATATCTTCATGTCATAACTAAGAAAATGCCATGAAGTCTATATTAAACTATTTGATGAAAATATTTCAGATTGTATATGAACCCAGCACATTGTATCCCTTGATTGCACTAATGTACATAGCTATGATTTAATAATAACAAAAAATAATAAAAATAATAAATAAACATGAAACCTAAAGTGACAAGACTTCTACCCCAAAATGCAGGAGAAAATTCCTATGACCTTAGATTCACTGAAGATTTCATCAATGAGACACAAAACCTGCAACTCACACCTGAAGAAATTGATAAATTGGGCTTCTTCAACCTTAAAAACTTTGGCTCTTCTCAAAGACACTGTTGAGATGATAAAAAGACAAGCCCCTGGCTGGGAGAACATGTTTGAAAATCATTTATCTCATAAACAACTAGAACACAGAAAATCTTACTAAACTCAGGAGGATGAAAACAAACACTCCAATAAGTAAATAGATAAAAGACTCGAGTAAACACTCCACCACAGAAGATATACAAATGGAAAGTGTGCATGTGAATAGATGTTCAGCATCTTTAACCATTAGGGAAAGAAAGCTAAAACCTATAATCATATACTATTACATTCTGGAAAAATAATCTAAAAAGACTGATCACACTGAGCATTGGCAAGTATCTGGAGGATACAACTCTCATACACTGCTGGTGGCAATAAAAAAATGCAAATACTTGGCAATTTCTACAGTGTTAATCTTACACCTTTTATATGATCCAGGCAATGAACCTATGAGAGAGGAAGCGTATTTCCACGGGAAGATTTATTCACAATCATTTACAGCACCTGTATTTACAAAAGCCCCCAATTTTAATTAACTATAATGTCTATCAACAAGTGTATAAATGATAAAACTTTTGATATAGCCATATGTTGGAATACAATTCAGTAATTCAGTAATCAAAAAAAAAAAAAACCCTTAAATACATCAACATACATATGCAATAAAATGAACAAATCTAAAAATAAATAAGACAGGCTCTGGTTCAAAAACCCTCTATGATTCAATTTAAATACATTTCTAGGACTTGAAAAGTAATGTATGGTGACAGACATGCTGTGTTGGCCTGAGGACAGTGTGGTGGGAAAGGCAGGTAGCTCAGTCATTATAGAACTGAAATTGGGATGTCCTGGGAATTAAAAACAATATTTAGAGACATCTGGTTATTTTAGGGGATATAGCTGGTATTATCATAGGATGAACTAGAAGGCAATTCTTAGTTTTGCAAATACTGAATTTTTTTTTTATAGAGATAGAGTCTGACTTTATCGCCCTCAGTAGAGTGTCGTGATGTCACACAGCTAGCAGCAACCTCCACTTCCTAGGCTTAGGCAATTCTCTTGCCTCAGCCTTCCAAGTATCAGGGACTCCAAACGCCTACCACAAAACCTTGCTATTTTTTTGTTGCAATTTGGCCAGGGCTGGGTTTGAACATGCTGCCCTTGGTATATGGGACTGCACCCTACTCACTGAGCCACAGGCACCACCACAAATAGTGAATTCTTGTACTTGACATTTTTTTTGAAAATAAATGTATTTTGGGTGGCACCTATGGCTCAGTCAGTAGAGTGCTGGCCCAAAATACCCAGTCCCAGCAAACTGCAAACAAAAAGTAGGCAGGTGTTGTGGTGGGCGCCTGTAGTCTCAGATACTTGGGAGACTGAGGCAAGAGGATCCCCTAAGTCCAAGAGTTGGAGGTTGCTGTGAGCTGTGACACCACAGCACTCTACTGAGGGTGAAAAAATGAGACTCTGTCTCACAACAAACAAACAAACAAACAACCCCCCAACCCCCTAAATGTATTTTAATAGAAAACAAAATACAAAATATCTCTCTTCAGAAAACAGAAATAATTAATCCTTTTCCCACAAATTATAACTTGCTTTGTCCTAAAGCATACTTCGATATGCATGCGTACATATTTATGATTCACTTTACAAAGTGTTCATTGGACAGGGTTTGCAGTTCAGGAGGTGGGAAAGAATCATCACAGGTGACAAAGATACAGAGAAAGCTATACCTCTGTAGGGTCACTTGGAAATTCCACATTTCTCTAATTCTATTTTGTGACTTATTACTCCAAATTATTCTTTACCATAATCTTTCTTTTGACAAGAGAGAACTCATAATAGAACTGCAGCCATGTAAAGAATTTTTTCCCTACCATCACTGCAAAAGCCCAAGAGCCCAAATGTTCTCAATCAAACCCACCCACATACTTTCAGGAACATGTAAAATGAGGAGATCAATCTACCACCCCAAATTTCCCTTTCTCCAATACACTGGGCTACCAAATTATCTGAAATCCCTGAACCTCAAAATTCCAAGTATCAAAGCCAGTGCCAGGAATCAAACCTGAACGAGAAAAGCAGAGAAGTTCCCCTCTGCCAGTGCTAGGTTTCCTCTTCTCAATAATGATAATGATTTTTTTTTTTGAGACAGAGCCTCAATCTGTCACCCTGGGTAGAGTGATGTGGCATCATAGCTCACAGAAACCTCCAACTCCTGGGCTCAAGTGATTCTCCTGCCTCAGCATCCCAAGTAGCTTGGACTACAGGCACCCATTACAACACCTGGCTATTTTTGTTGCAGCCCTCATTCATGTTTGGCGAACCCAGGCTGGATTCAAACCCACCAGTTCAAGTTTATGGGGCTGGTGCCTTAGCCACTTGAGCCACAGGCACTGAGCCAATAATTACAATTATAATCATAATAACACTAATAAAAAATCCTGGTTCTCTGTAATTATGGAAAAGGAAAGACTTTTTGTCAGGATCATCCCCTCCTCTTTCCTAGTTCCCACCCCAACATCCCTCCAACAATAAGGACTTCCCTTCCACCAAGGTCTGGACCATAGGTGACACCTCTGTCACTCGCTTCTAGAATGCTTTGCAACTACCCTCCAACCAGACCAGCCCTGGGCAGGGGACGGGACAGAAGAGACATACAGGAAGCTGCTCACTCATGCAGGGCATGCCACGGGGCCTCTGGAGCATCCTAATTCTCAATCTTGTGTCCACTCACCACTGCCTTGCCTCAGCCTCCAACCCCAACCCAGGCCTTTGATGCTGGGGGACTGAGTGAAGGAGGACCTACTGGGATGAAGGCCCAGGAGACAGGGGAGCAGGATGCTCTTTCACAGTCAGTGATTCAATCTCGACTTTTGGAAGGACTGCAACTGAAGACCTTCGACCACTGTGTCAGTCGATTCCAACAAAGGAAAATATTAATGTTCCTGATTTTCTTGTGCAATTCCAGTCACCAGAAGAGGGTGACAGACCAGGAACTGCACACTCAGGACGCTGCTCATCTGTCTGGTGTACACACCCACAAGCTCGCTGGAGGAGTCTTGGGTAGGGGCACTGCGGTCAGTGTTCCTGATGTCCCAGACACGCACTGAGTTGTCCATGGAGGCAGAGGCGATTAAGCTGCTGTCTGAACTGAAGGTGAAGTCGGCGATACTTTCTGTGTGGCCTCAAGTTCTTTACAAAGGGTCCCAGCGTTCAAGTCCAAGAGCTTCAACCACTGGTCTGGTCCTCGCCTGCAGATGCCAAATACTTCCTGTTGGGAGAGAAGGCAAGAGAAAGCACAGGGCCATGGTGGCCTCTGAAGAGTCTCACCAAGTTCCCCTGCTGGGTGCTCCACAGGTGCACAGTCTTGTCGTTGGAGCCTATAGCTAAGTAATTTGAATTTGGGTGGAATCTGACACAGTCCAATCTGCCAGGTGTCCTGCATATATCCTCAGTGGGTACGTCCGATCAAATGACCACAGTCTGATGGTGCAGTTGTGCAACCCACTGTTGAAGTACAGACTATATGGGCTGTGTCCCTGTCCCACACAGGGTAGTCATGTCCTTGGTACAACACAGTGTTGGTGAAACTCCCCAGGTCCCAGTATCAAATGGATATGTTCTCAGAACAAGACAGCAACCCTGAGCTGTCTTCCAGGAACCTCGTGCCACACACCAGTCTACAGTGTCCCCGCAGTATCTTCATTTCTGAGCCGACATTGTCACCCTCATCATGCTCCTCTCCCAGAATGTCACAAGCCAAGTGGATGTGGGACACGTCTACTTGAAAAGGCTCTGATTTTAACTTCTTGAGTCATAAACTCCAAAGTTTTATGAAGAGTTGTCAAACCCAGCACCAAGCAGTTTGCTATCAGGGGGGATTTCTGCAGTGTTCAGCAGCTGCTCTTAGTTATAGAAGGCATAGAAGCAGATTGTAATGCTGGAGGGTGGTCCATCCTTGATGGCTTAATGTTTTCCTGTACAACCTCAGGGCGGCCTCATTCTGTAGAATAGGGCTGGGCATATGAGGGGGCTCTAAGTCATTACTCTCTCCCAGAGAGTAGCCATCACTGGCACAGAGGTGGTAGTCTATTGTCTTGGCAAATTACACATCAAGATGAATATGTAAGGTAAGAATTTGGCACTGGGTGGTATTGTCACTTTGGAGGTAGAGGATAAGGTAGTCGTAGTTGTCTTCCTGGAGATGGAAGACATACTTGTTATCTAGGAATGCTTGGAGCTTGGAGTTAAACAGGATGTCCTGGATGGTCTGAGCTGTCTGTAGCTGCTCAATGACACCCTTCTGGCTAGCATTCTGCAGAAACATTCTGTGGAAGCAGCTGTAAAAACGTTCGAATGTGCTCTTGGAACTGTGCTGTACCAGGCTGAGATGGAGGTAGACAAAGAGAGGATAGAGGAGAGGCATCACTTGGTGGCTGTGCTGGGAATCAGAATCAGTGAGAAAATTCCACAGTTGTCCAAATTGTACTTTGTAATGATTGGGCCCTGCCTGGCAAAGGGCTGTGGACACTATGTTGGCACAACTGGATTCTGACTGAACTGTTTTCTTGACTGCCACATCCTCGACAGTCTGGGAGAGCTGCAGCCTTGCTTTGAGAGACCATCTGAATCCAAGTATTGCCGGCGTTTGAGGTAGCAGGACACTGCTGTCTGAATCTGCTTGGTGCGCAATTGTTTCATGACTGAATACTCCCAGCGATCCCATTGCCCCAGCCACTGCTGCCGCCGCTGCCACCTGCAGACTGCTTCTGTCGTCTCTGCTTTCTGGTGTCCCTTTCAGGGCCAGCTCAGCTGAACCTCCGAGCCCCACCAATCCTGCGTGGCCCTGGGCATCAGCTCCATGACCGACTGACACCAAGCTGGCAGCCTGTACCTGACATTGTAACAATGTGAACATTTGATAAACTTTTGGGGTCTCAGAAAAATGTATTGAAAATTGGATTAATACATGAAAACCATGGAAGGAAGCATTTTTCTAATCTTGAAGTGCTAGGAAGAACTTCTAAACAATTGGATGTATCAACATTCATCTGAGATATACTTGGGAATCACTGGTTATTATTACTTAAGTAGTCAGAGAATTGGTTCAGCGCTCATAGCTCAGTGAGTAGGGCACCAGCCACATACACCAAGCTGGTGGGTTGGAGCCTGGCAGGGGCCTGCCAAATGACAATGACAACTGCAACCGAAAAATAGCCAGGTGTTGTGGTGGTCACCTGTAGTCCCAGCTACTCAGGAGGCTGAGGCAAGAGAATCACTTGAGCTCAAGAGTTTGAGGATTCTGTGAGCTGTGATGCCACAGAACTATTCCCAAGGCTACATAGTGAGACTCTGTCTCAAGAAAAAACAAAAAAAGTAGTCAGAAAATTAATTAATTAATTATTGCAAATCATGTTCAACATCAAGCTCCTTCCCTAGCTGAAAAATTCATTCTTTTTTTTTTTTTTTTTGGACACAGAGTTTCACTTTATCACCCTCAGTACAGTGCTGTGGGGTCACACAGCTCATAGCAACCTCCAACTCCTGGGCTTATGCGATTCTCTTGTTTCAGTCTCCTGAGTAGCTGCGACTAAAGTCACCTGCCATAACACCCGGCTATTTTTGTGTTGTTGCAGTTTGGCCAGGGTTGGGTTTGAACCCACCACCCTCGGTATATGGGGTGGGTTCCCTACCCACTGAGCCACAGGAGCTGCCCCCAAAATTCATTCTTTAATGACAAATTAAGACACCTCTCAGATGGCCCTCAAGAGCAACTACAAAGCCTATGTTACTGATGGGAAGGAATGCCATCTCCTAAGGCCCTTCTCCAATGATGACATCAAAGCAGCTTCTTTACTTTTATACTATTTTGTGAGCTTCATCGAAGTTATCCCACATCATACTTTGTTCAGATCTATGAACTCATTAGAATCAGGTGCCATTTTCCACCCAGGAGGGAAGTGATTGAGTCTCCTGAGGACTGTTTCCATTCAAATCTGGAGAAACTTCTGCAGCCATCATGATTCATATCCTTAGAACTTGCCTCCTTCAGACACCTGATTGATACAAGTTCAGTCATCTTCAAGAAGAGCTACCAGGAGAGAGACAGAATGCCCATTTTACAGAGGGGGAGGCTGGGCCTAGACAGTATCCTCACCTGTCTCATCTTCTCATGCCTGCCTTCACAAGGAAAGTAGCAGCAGTTCATCCAGGAGCAGGATTCCATTGTCACTGGGGCCAGGAAGGTCCTGCCTATCCCTCAAGAGACAGGGGAGAATGAATTCCTAAAGCAGGCATGAAGGGAATTGGACCTGGGATCCCTTTGACTCTCCACACCCTAGGAAGATTCAGCTGCCATGGTGGAGCACCTGCCCCTCAGGTAAATCCAAACACCTAAAAATAGGTCCCTGTTCCTCTCACCATGCCACTCTAGGTATTTTTTCTTTCCTTTTTTTGAGCCCTTGACATAGTGCCATGGTGTCACAGCTCACAACAACCTCAAACTCTTGGGCTTAGGTGATTCTCTTGTCTCAGCCTCCCAAGTAGCTGGGACTACAGGAGCCCACCACAACTCCAAGCTATTTTTTTTGTTGTTGTTGTAGTTGTCATTGTTGTTTGGCAGGCCCTGGCTGGGATCAAACCCGCCCACCCTGGTGTACGTGGCTGGCACCCTAACTGCTCAGGAGTAGGTGCCCAGCCACACTGTAGGTTTCTATCAAAAGTCAGCATAGTCACCATAATGGGGTCAGGTTTCCAGAGCAACCATGAAGCTCAGTCTTGTCCTTGTAGCTGGAAATGGCTCCACATAGAGCACTGTCCCCTTGCTTTTCTCAGGAAAGAAAACACCTTCATTTTTTAGGCCACCATCTAAGAAAACATAATATCAATGGAGCTAAACTGGGAGACAAGCACTGGGTGTAATTGTGCCCGGAGAGGATAGATGTGTTTTGGTCCTGCACGTCCATCTCTGTGGAAGAAATTAACAGGGAGGGGACATTAGAACTGTGTCAAGAAAGCCGTCATATGGCTTCACTGACTAGGGTTTTGCCCACTAAAGGGCTATTTGGTCCTAGCTCTGCTTCCCTGAAATACTTCTGAGATATCTTAATGACATTTTTTTGGTGTTACCAGATCATTTAGTCACAGAATTATGGTCTTAGTTTTCTGCCAGAGATGGCTAACTGCTAACCATGGTGTGTGTTTT
>CAUYON010074430.1:0-32409 GCA_963573935.1 Arctocebus calabarensis | reverse complement strand
TTTTTTTTTTTTTTTTTTGCAGTTTTTGGCCAGGGCTGGGTTTGAACCTGCCACCTCCAGCATTTGGGGCTAGCGCCCTACTCCTCTGAGCCATAGGCACCACCCACGATGTATGATTTTTTTGATGATAAGCTATAATCTTATCATCAAAATCTAGGATTTTGTTGAGAATTTTTGCATCTATATTCATTAGTGAAATTGGTCTAAAGTTCTCCTTTTTAGTTAAAGTTTTCCTTTTCCTGGTTTCAGTATTAGGGTGATGTGTACTTCATAGAACACATCTTCATGTTGGGGAAGATTCCTTCCTCCTCATTTTTTTGGAATAACTTCTGCAGTATGGGAACAAGCTCTTCCTTGAAGATTCGATAGAATTCTGATGTGAAGCCATCCAGACCAGGGCATTGTTTGGTTGAAAGATTTTTTATTGTTTCTGTAATTTCAGTGCTTGAAATTGGTCTGTTCAGGAACTCTATTTCTTCCTGGCTAAGTCTAGGGAAAGTGTGCTTCCAAATATTGATACATTTCCGTATGTTTGCATGTCAGTAAAAGATTTGACTTCTCCATCAGTTTTAAAGCTTAGCTTAGTGGAATATAGAATTCTGGGCTGGAAATTGTTCTGTCTAAGTAGATTAAAAGTAGATGACCATTGTCTTCTGTCTTGAAAAGTTTTATTAGAGAAGTGTGCAGTCACCCTAATAGATTTGCCCCTGTAGGTCAGTTAGCACTTACTCCTGGCAGCTTGCAAAATCTTTTCTTTTGTCTTGGCTTTAGATAGATTCATCACAATGTGTCTTGGAGAAGCTCTATTTGAGTTGAGGTGAGCAGAGGACCCATATCCCTCTAAAAGGAGTATGTCAGAATCTTTGGTGATATTTGGGACATTTTCGTTTATAATATTCTCTAGAATGACTTCCATTCCTCTGGGGGCATTCTTCTTCACCTTCTGGGATACCTATAACTCGTATGTTTGAATACTTCATAAAGTCCCATAATTCTGTCAGTGAACATTCTGCTTTCTTTCTCCTTTTTTCTGCCTCTTTAATTATCTGTGTTATCTCGAGAGCTTTATCCTCTACCTCTGAGATTGTTTCTTCTGCATCTTCTGCAACAGATCTAATCGATTGTTATTTTCTATTGCATCTTTAAGTTACCCAACTGACTACTTCAGTTCCTTCAGCTCTGCTATATCCTTTATATATTCTTCTTATCATTAATCTCTTATTTGATTCTGTTTTTGGATTTCCCTTTGGTTATTTCCCACTTTCTCAGCAATTTCCTTCATTGTTTTTTGGTTGTTTTCCATTTTCTCAGCAATTTCCTTTATTGTTTTCATCATCTGTATTTTAAATTCCCCTTCTATCATTTCTAAAATTTCTTTATAGGTGGAATCCTCTACTGTAGCTATCTCATGGTCCCTTGAAGGGGTTACTCTGGACTGGTATTTCATGTTGCCAGGATTTTTCTGATGATTCTTCATCAAGAGTGTTTTCTTGGATCTGTTTCCTTGCCCTAATTTTCCTTTCATTTCTTCTTGATCTTTAAATTACTATGCCTCTGGCCTAAAGTTTTAATGAGTCCTTTGGGTATGGAACCAGAAGGATGCGAAGATTCAAGAGCAAGAGGGGGAAAAAGATTTAAAAATGAAAGAAAAAAGAGAAAGAAGAGGGAGGGGTGAGTAAAAGTAAATATTAGCAAGAAGAAGAAAGGCACCAAAAGAAGGAGACATGAGTAATATAGGTGTATAGTAGGGTACTTTCACCCAACCTTAAAACCCCCCAACTTCTGGAGCAAGATGGCAACCAAGTAACAGCTTCCTTGCAACTGGGCATGGTGAGACTAGGGAGAGAAGACTTCAGGCATCTCTGGCTGGAGAGACCTGCCCAGAAACATCCCTTTGGGGACCCAGGGAGACAGCATGAGGCTTCTGGATCCCATGAGGAAGGCAAAAGCAGTGGAGAACTGGCAAGTGGTTACATGTGTTCATTCAGTGTAATCCTGCTGGCACCTGTAAGTACAGCAGCAGTGAGATTGCAAACTGGAAAGGCCTTACCTGTGAGCTGTTTGGGTTTTTTTGGACTTGGCATTCAGTTCAACTACCTTGGGAGAACTTGGGCAAGAGTGTGGAGGTCTTTGAATGTTGTCTAGGGCCCAAGACTGAGACACTGAGCCAGACGGAGATACCAGTGTTTGGTTTTGGGCCATGTGGAGCCATCATGGGAGAACTGCCCTGGCAAGCTCCACTCTCAGGGTCACAGAACAAGCATCCGGTGGAAGTGAGTAATCTAGTGACTGAGCAGCCGAAAGATGGGACTGAGATGCCTTACAGCCTTAGCTCTCAGCAGCATAGAGTGAGACCAGTTTTGGCACACTGGGTAAGTGGATAGCCACTTAAAGAGTGATCCCAGTGACAAACACTTTCCTAGGAAAGCTTCTGCTTAGCCTAGGTTAGCAATTTAAAGTGCCTTCTAAGTTGGCTGAGGAGGATTTAGGCTCTCCACCCTGCAGGGTTAGAGTAATCATTAGAGGCCTCCAGTCTCCATTTCATATAGCCGTATGAGCATTGCGATTAACACATCATACCCGAGAAGATCACCTGTTGCCCAGACAATATTCAGCAAGATAGATATACTGCTTTGTTTGTTTAGTTTTGTTTTTTGTTTTTAATTTCAACATTTCCCCTATAGATTTTTCTATTCTTTCTTTCTTTTCTTTCTTCATTTTTCTAGATTAAATATAATTTTCCATTGTTGCATTTTTAAACAATTAGAACTCCATTTTTGCTAGTATTTCTACTCCTATTATTTCATTTTTTTTTTTTTTTTTTTGTAGAGACAGAGTCTCACTTTATCGCCCTGGGTAGATTGCCGTGGCATCACACTGCTCACAGCAACCTCCAGCTCTTGGGCTTAAGCAATTCTCTTGCCTCAGCCTCCCTAGTAGCTGGGACTACAGGCGCCCGCCACAGCGCCCAGCTATTTTTTTGTTTTGCAGTTCGGCCGAGGCTGGGCTTGAACCCGCCACCTTCGGTATATGGGGCCGGCGCCCTACTCGCTGAGCCACAGGAGCCGCCCCAAAGTAGTTAATTTTTAACTTCTGACATTAGTATAGAATAACTGATAAAATTTGATCCTTGGGTAATATTTTATCTTTTTATTCCAAAATCTTTTACAGCAAGTTATTTCATGTCCGACCAGTCACACAGACAGATGTATATAGAGCAGATGCCAAAGAAATTCCAAGGATATTCCAGGTAAACATAGTTTTATTTTTGTTTGCTTGGTTTTCTTTTTTCTGCCTAAGGCATATGACATGACATTCTAAATTTCCTTATTTTTGCCCTTCTTCAGACTACCTTTCTGTTTCAGTTCCATTTAAAATAATTTGTTATTTTGTGACTTTTGTTCTTATTCTGTTGGATACATCTTCGTTCCTCTCTCCATTTTAATTGTTAAAGTCTATAGTATATTCATGTCATGTTCCTGATCTTTGTTAATATTTTTAAGATTGGTTATTTTTTTTAAGCATGAACTTTTGCCTTTTGTTTTCAATTTTATGCTCAAATCTTGAGAAAGTTAAAAAAAGTTGCTTGTGAAGTTAAATTTTGTACCTAGTAGTCCTTTTACTTCCAATTTAAAATAAACCAAATTCTTCCCTTTATTCCTTCCATTTTAAAATTAGTAAAACCAAGAATTAGTTATTGAGTTCTTCTGTATAAAAACGACTGTGCTTGGTGTACTATTTGGGAATTGGCCCCTTGTTTTCTGGATGCTTGTAATATTCATAATATATTACATATTTTTTCCCTTTTTTTTTTTTTTTTTGCTGCCTCAACTGTGCAAATACAGATCTTTTAAAATGTAGCTGTGCTACACAACTGTTACACAGGTTTCTCTTCTTAAGAATTATAAAACGCCAATTAGTGTAATTGCCACATTTTTTCAGGTAATCGTTTTCAAGGATCGCTCCCCCAATAAACTTTCTAAAATGACGTGCAAATTTACCTTTGTTAGCCTATTCTGATAGTGTTGCTAGAGCATAGAGAAATATAGAGAAAATACGGAGGCATCATTTGAACAGGACTAATTCTTTTAAAATGTAAACCAAAGTGACTAATGTCTATTCACTGTTGACTTCTGTCTAATGACTTCTTATATAAGCTCTTGATTAGGCAGAGCCTGCTTAGGTTTTGACTTCAAATGCATTTTCTTCTCATTGAATAATTTAGAGTAATTTTACTTTATACCGTCAGAATGGTTACTACATAAAAATAACTTACATTTCGAAATCATTTATTGTTCTTTTTACAATTTATAGATTTTGTATGCTAATGAAGGAGAAAGTAAGAAGGAACAAGAATTTCCAGTGGAACCAGTTGGAGAAAAATCTAATTATATTTGCCACAAAGGACATGAATTTATTCCTACTCTTTATCATTTCCCAACCAACTGTGAGGCTTGTATGAAGCCACTGTGGCATATGTTTAAACCACCTCCTGCTTTAGAGTGCCGTCGCTGCCATATTAAATGTCATAAAGATCACATGGATAAAAAGGAGGAAATCATAGCACCTTGTAAAGGTAAATAGTGCATTACTCACTCCAATATTATTTATGTTCAGAAAATTTTAAGCACATTAACTTTTTCAAATATTTCTTTGTAGTGTATTATGATATTTCAACGGCAAAGAATCTATTGTTATTAGCAAATTCTACAGAAGAGCAGCAGAAGTGGGTTAGTCGGTTGGTGAAAAAGATACCTAAAAAGCCCCCAGCTCCAGACCCTTTTGCACGGTCATCTCCTAGAACGTCAATGAAGATACAACCAAACCAGTCTATTAGACGGCCAAGTCGACAACTTGCCCCGAACAAACCAAGGTAGTAAATAAAAATGTGGTTAAAATTAAAGTCTGTTAAAATATTTTGCTACTTATACTTAAAACAAATATAAATTCCTAATTTTCCTTTGCTTAGTATTTTAATGAATCATTGAATACCAAATGTTTGAAGCTATTTTACTGTACATGTCTCTTTCATTGATTTGGATGAAAGTAATATAAATTTATTTAGTAAATCACACATATTCATTAAATTCAACCAAAACTCTATAAGGCATTCATTTTTGTTATGTTTAGTTATATAGTCAGCCCTCATTTAATGTTGTCCTTAGGTTCTTGGAAATTCCTGACAAATAAAGTTGTTTTCCTTTAATGTCATTTCATTATACTTCATTTCACTTACAGTCACAGTTTCCAAGAACCTATGGACAATGTTATATGAAAATTGACAGTATAGTCATACTACTTTCATCTTTTAAAAGTGCTTTGCCTAATGTAGTGATTCAGGAGATAGGATTAATATTGCCCACGGGGCTGGGTGCTATAGCTCATACCTGCAATCCCAGCACTTTGGGAGGCTGAGGCAGGAGGATTGCTTGAGTCTAGTAGTTCGAGATCAACCTGACAACATCGTGAGACCTTTTCTCCACAATATAATTAACCTGGAGTGGTGACATGATACTGTAGTCCCAGCTACTCAGGAGGCTGAGGCCGGCCAATAGCTTGAACCCAGAAGTTTGAGGCTACAGTGAACTATGATCCCATCACTGCAGTCCAGCCTGGTGACTCTGTCTCTTAAAAAAAAAAATTATGCATAGACCCTGAAGTGTCAAGCACACACACTGTGTTTAATGGTCAAACATTTTTATATTAGGTGACTTGGGAACAGGACTGAAATCAGCTAAAGTCTTAATTCAAATCCATACATTTAAACAGTAACTCATTTGTGACTTAGCAATACAAACCAGTTTTTAAAATGTAGATATTAATGAGTAGAGTGGTGTTACTTGGAATTGAGGCAGAGTTAGGAACATAGAGGAAGGTGAGATATGATCTCTAGGCATAAAAGCATTCTGATGGTGGCTGGGCACTATGGCTCGTGCCTGTACTCCTAGCACTCCAGGAGGCTGAGATGAGTGGATTGCTTGAGCCTAAGCAAAAGCAAGGCCTTGTCTCTAAAAACAACCAGGTGTTGTGGAGGGCACCTGTAGTCTCAGCTTCTTGGGAGGCTGAGGCAAGAAGATCACTTGAGCCTAAGAGTTTGAGGTTGCTGTGAGCTGTGATGCCTGAACACTCTACCCGGATTGACAAAGTGAGACGCTGTCTCAAAAAAACCATTTTGATGGAGCCATTTTCATATGGCTGTGTTAACGCTATTTAATTAAATGTCTTGATTGAGAATAGCCATTTATTGACTTACTTCATGCTGTAGCATTTATAAACATTATTATTCAATTGAACATGAAATGAACATGAGGATTTGGTTAGCTAAAGGAAAAAATATATACTTAGATAATTAGATACTCAGGTATCTAATTTCAGCTATCCTTTTTGTTCCCTGACACAGGACCTTCAGTTTATGAATAATGATGTGCACTGGCTGTATTATCAGAAATCTTATATTAACCACAAACATCTTATATGAAACTTTCTTGAAACTAATATCAAGGAAATAATTTAGAATGACAAAGGTAGAATTGATGTTTCAGCAGTGAAATGTTGAATATTTTGTGTGAGGTATGATAAAACTAAGTATTATAAAATTAGTGATTATTGATAGTAATTAAGTTATAGAAACTCAGGAGTTCAAAGGCAATGAGGACCATTCCATTTGCCTTGTAAAAACTTTTAAAAATTAAGCTCCTATCATTAATGTTGTAAAACCATTAATGCATAAATATTATTTTAATGCCTCATAATATATATTGCTTTTCAAAAACTTCAAAGTGCTTCCATACATATTCTGCTCTCTCATTAAATTTCCTACATATGCTCTCATTGGCTCTTGAAAATAGTCATGTGGAGAGAACAGGTATTGTTAACTTTTTTTTTTGATTGAAACTCCAGATGTATGTATGTTGT
Source organism: Arctocebus calabarensis (assembly GCA_963573935.1). NCBI lineage: Eukaryota > Metazoa > Chordata > Mammalia > Primates > Lorisidae > Arctocebus > Arctocebus calabarensis. Next base: position 25,494 of record CAUYON010074430.1, on the reverse strand, counting down.
TACTACATACATGACAACTGTATGTAGTAACAACCCCAATCATTTGGTAATATATTTTGTTTCGTGCTATTTTAGAACTTAGTGATTTCTTTGTGTATTATAACGTATAACATTAGTGTATGAAACATGCACCTCATCTGTTTTCACATTCACTGACTTAACACTTTACTTGCTCCCTGCCCAAAATCAGCTTTGTGACATAATTTACTTTTCATTTTTGTTCCTTTTTTTTAACTTCTGCCCTATCCTTTGAATCATTCTTCATTGATTTTTAAAAAATTTTGACATAGCATCACTAAGTAATAAGGATTTCTTTTTCTCACAACTGTGCATGTAGTATCAAGATTGACTGTAAAATGTATAGGGTGCCTTTTGTGAAAATTTTTTATTTAATGTATCCTTTAAAATCCTAAATGTAAAGAGCACATTTTAAATATTAATTTGGATTTCGTTGTGCCACTGCAACATTATTTCCGTTGTTTTTAACATTTGAGTCTCCATTGCTTCATTAACTTATAAAATTGTATCTATGTCTCTTACATGAACCAACAACCTACAGTTTGCATTTCGTTTTAAATGTCACATTTTAAGAGTCATGTGCACAAATTAGAGGATATAAAGAATAGAATAACTAGGCCAGGCAGGGTGGCTCACTCTGAGAAGCCAAGGCAGGTGGATTGCTTGAGCTCAGGAGTTCAAGACCAGCCTGAGCAAGAGTGAGACCCCCCCCCCTCTACTAAAATTAGAAAAACTGCCTGGGTGTGGTGGCAAGTGCCTGTTGTCCCAGCTACTTGGGAAGCTGAGGCATCACTTGAACCTAAGAGTTATTCTCTTCTTCTTCTTTTTTTTTTTTAACCAAAATAAAAAAAGCTGTGACACCATGACACTCTACCCAGAGTGACGGTGAAACTATATCTCAAAAAAAAAAAAAAAGAAAAGGAAGAAGAAGAGAATAACTGAGTGGCAGTGGGTCATTTGAAAATATTTTATATATAGCAAGTGAAAGAGCTAAGGGTATATTGCCTTCTGAAGAAATTATTTGAGAGTATGAAAGATTGATAAATAGCACCAAACATTTAAAGAATCTTTCCTTGGAAAGAGGTATTGAAACAAGAATCAATCAGAGTGGCAAGTTTTTGATCACATTGTGTGGTGGTGTTCTAAAGAGGCATCAAGCTTTGGACTGGATGGCCTTTTACACTCAATCACTCCATCAATTAGTAACATATTCCTGAATGCAAATGGGGGTAGAGCTGTTAAGCATCATTCAAGAAAACACAAGGACAAAATTTCTTTTGAAATAAAATTTCAAAAGTACATCAGCAATGACTTAACACCTAACTCTTCAATTGAATTTATTTAACATTAAACTTAGCACTAAGTCAATTTAGTTTTAATTGAACTAATTTACATGGTATTCTTAAACGTCTAGCTTTGTTAAATACATCAAATCTATATATTTATATGGATAGTAAAATATATACCCATAAACACCACCTAATCACTTTTTGGTAAATCTTCCTTAGTATCTTTCATTGGTAACAACTATACTATTAACATGTTTCCTTTGGCTTCTGTGACGTTACATGTTTTGATTCTCCTCTTCATAGCTCTTCCCTTTTCCTATAGCAGTTAAATGCTTTAAAGTAATGGGTAACTGTTAGCCTTTATTTCTATAGAAAATAACGCTATCCTAATTTATTTATCCAGAACCACCCCATGAGGTAGCTGTTAACATCTCCATTTAACAGAGGAAGAAACTAAAGCACAAAAAGATTGTGTGCCCAATATCACACAGCTAATACATGGCAAAGCCATGGATTTAGGTCCAGATAGTCTACTTCCAAAGCCTGAACTTTTAACTATAATATTCTAGTGCCTCGTAGAGATCTGAGTAGAATTTAACCAACAATTTATAAAGCATACTATGTAGAAATGCTATTCCAAAGGAATGTTTTGTTCGTAGTTCTGAATTAAAATGCTATGGTAGGAAAGGAAATTTGTGAATAACATACTAATTTTTCATGAAGACAGTTTGGAGAGGTCCTAAAATATTTCAGTACAAGACACAAAATTTATCAGTCTGACTAGAGGGTATTTCTCTTTATTTTATTTTTCTTTTAAAGATCTTTTTTTAAAATGCAATACATAAGTCATGCAGGAAAGTATAAAAAATGCAACAAATGCTTATCTAGTTTTAAGAAATAAATCATGCCATCATTTAAGGGTGAGTATAGCTATTGTGTCATTATTATCTTTGTTCTTTTCCATTTCTAAATAATAGAAAATTAATAGGCTAATTATTTGGGAAAAGTAATAAAGTTATATATAACTTTAAGTGTGAAAAATAAATCCGTTAAGGAAGCCAAAGAAAATAGGTGAACATGAACATGTATTAATCATGGAATGGAGAAGCACTTCCAAAGAATAAAACAGAAAAAAAACAAAGTCAGATTGTCTACCTCAATATTAAAGCCTTGTAAATTTTTAGACCACTGTATAATATGTATGAGAAAGATGGGTGTCATTGTATATAAAGAATGCTTATAAATCATTAAGAAAAAGAAGTTTACCTCATCCCAATATAAAATTAGTGAGGAACCCACAAGTATTATTATAGAAGTAGCTATTAAATGTAAAAAGTTTACCAACCTGATCACAGCAGTTGCCTGTTACCTCATGGGCAATACATTTCAAGACTCCCATTGGATACCTAAAACCACAGATAGTACCAAACCCATATGCAATCTGATAACCAAGACCACTACTAAGTGACTAAAAGGCAGGTAGCCATCTACAGCTTGGACATGATGGCCAAAAGGATGATTCACATCTCAAGCAGGACAACATGATATTCCATGATGCTATTCAGAATGGAATGCTTAGGTTTAAAACTGAAGAATTGTTATTTTAGAAATTTCCCATTTAGTATTTTCAGACCATGATTGACCACTAGTAACTGAAACCACAGAAAGTGAAACAAAGTATAAGGAAGGACTACTATATTAAGGAAATTAAAATTACTTGAAAACTATAACATAAAATCATTTTCACCCACCACACTGGCAAGGGTTAAGAAACTTAGTATGGGCAAGATATAGAAAGAGACACCCTCCTGGACTGCTATTAGAACTCAAAATCAGTGGACCCTTTCTGAAGGAGACTTTGACAAGTTCCCCAGTGTTGGGTGTGTAGTGGACCCCAACCGGGGCCATTGGTCAGCAAGGGAAAAGGCACTGGGGAAATCACAAAACTTACACTAAACTTAATGCATAAAACCAGAAGCCTGTAAGGGCATACACTGTTTCATGTGCCTGGTGGCAGCAATGAAAACAATGCAGCACCTGTCCTGCTTCCAGAATCTTTTTATTGGGTACATTACAGACTGTATGTGCAACAATGCACAGCAGTCAAGGTTAAGGATGAGGGGAGATTACAGCCCCCAGGAAGGTTGGGTAAAGGGTAAACAGGGACATAGGGTAATGGAACATCTGAAGAGGCCAAATGATGGTGCAAACAGGAGACAGAGAGAGGAGAGCATCTCCTCAGACAGACATGTCAGCTTCTCTAGCCTAAGCTACTAGCTGGTGGTCTCAGCTGCCTGCACTGCTGATTTCCTCACGCAGGGATAGTCATGTAGACATTCTGCTGACTGGGTACCTTCAGCTCCTTACTTAATTAGGAATACAGGGGTGGCGTGCCTTCAGGCTTCACCCCGGCTTTTGAAAGGCACGCGGTGTCTCAGTCTATGTTCCTACATTACAGGCCTGCAGCACGTCCCTGTTGACCAATAAATGGATAAGACAGATGCTATTGCTTATAGTAGACATAGGCATAAACAAAATGTTGAGAAATAAAGGGTAGAGAATATTGCCCGCGTACATTAAGAAGGGTTTCAAAAGCAGAAAGATTGATAATTTTATAGGGAAATGATTTGATTTTAGGCAAATGTCACATGCAGGTTTGTGATTTTGTGGATTAGGGAAGATGACAGCAGGGAATGGCAGTAGATGACATGACACTGGAGAAGACGCTTTGACTCTGACTGAACAGAAAGGTGTATACTATGCAAAGGAGTTTTGATTTTGTTATGGAAGTAAAAGTCTTTCAATTAGAGATTGGATTCAGACTTGAGATCCTGAACTGAGTACTCACAGTGAAAAAGGAAAGAAATCTGGATTCAAAAAGATTTCTTAAGTCAAAATAACTAGAATTAGGTGACTGATTGGAAGGGGATGAGGAAGAGGTTTTAAGGGAAGTGTGTCCCCATTGCACTAATATCTAAAAGGTTTTGGAAGGATATGCAATGCCAATTTTGTACTAGGCAGCCAAAGCTAGGGCTTGGACACCCAGGAAGGCCCATGGGTCTTAGTCTCCCAGGCAGAAAATCTAAAACCATAACTAAAAGTTCCTTTATATTCAAGCCTAGAAAAATGAATGGATACTATGCTGTAATATGTATTAAGTGAATAAGTAATTATATCTAAGTTTGTGTGTTTTCTCAAATATTGTTCCATGTTCAGCACATATGAAAAAAGCAATTTGAGTAGGTTTCTTCACTTTTAAACTAGGGAAATTATCCATCAATTCACTCTGGTCAAGTGTTTCTCAAAGTTAACCAGCTGTATCAGAAATCACCTCAGGTTTTTATTTTAAAAATGCAAATATTTGAACCCCTTTGTCAGTCTAATCATCAAAATCTCTTGGGATGAGGCCTGGTATATAAATCATACACACTAAAGTTGAAGAACTCACCTTGTGCCAGGTGAGTTCCTTAGCACAAGTTGATTCATGAACAACCATAGTTAAAAACGATGAAAAGTCACTCCTGTTTTCTAAAACAAAGATGATTGCAATACTACAGTACAGAATATTGGATTGGAAAGAGAAGACCACTACCATAACCCAGCTAGCTCTAAGTCCAGTTTAGTTAGCTGAGATAAGTTGCTGGTGCTCCTTATTTACCTGTGGCTTGTCCATAGTTTTTGATACATAGAGCATAGCAGTCAGTGACCCATTGAGCAGGTCCTGCTGGAATTAGAAAAACTGTGTTCCTATTATTTTACTCCCTTTTTATACTATGGCTGATAGTATAATGGAAAAGCGTGAGGTGATAATCTAACCACTTTTGTGAAGGAAATGTTAAACGTGGAGCTTTAGTAGTTCTCAAGTCAAACTGGGCATCAGGGTGTGGGGGTAATGAAGGGAAAGCACATTATGTCTTATATCTGACTTCTGTCTTCAGTTCTCTGGTGTTCTGGAAAGCATATCTGGCCAACATGATCATACGCATTTACATATAAAGGGAAAGATTTCCCTGTAAACCTCCACTTAATTGTAATCATGTTGCTATCCAATGAAGGGAAAGTTAAAATGTTTCCAGCATATTCACAGTGTGATTTCTAGGTCATAACATTAAGCTGCAATTCCTAAACAAATATGTTAGAGTGTAAATTTGCAAACCTCCTATTACAGATTGCTTGATTTGGCATTTAAAGACTGGGATTGGTCATTTGATGATGTTGATGGTGGTGATGATGATGACGTTTTTGATTTCTGAAGAAATAAATGGGGTAAATGAAAAAAAGTGAAAAATGAGTTATTATAGTACTTCAAGTACCGCATGTGGTTTGCACTTGGGCTTTTATTATTTCTGACTAGTTTTGAAATTTTATAAAATTATGAATAATATATAGTTAGAAAGTAGTTTTCAGACAAGTTTCTAACTGAAATTTCCATGTTAAGTATAAAAATGCTATGTTCAGATTCTTTATTTGCTATACATTTCCAATATAGTTGGAATTAAAATTTTTTATTTTAGGAATTAAAAATGTAGAAACCACAAAAAGGAGTTAATTCTGGTACTTTGAATGCATTCCAAAGAAGTCATAATCAGAGGAGAAGTAAAATGTATAGTGTTTTCAAGTTCCTAAGACTACTAGTTTGTGAACATAGCATGGGATTTCTTTCTCCATATCTCTCTTTTCCTCCTCTTTCCTTCGTTCCAACTTGTAAGAATTGAAACTATAAAAACTTTAAAATTCTAATAAGTGCTGTGAAATAGCTGTTTCTGATTTGGCCTTTTTGTGTGTGTATGATGCTGTGAAATGTTTGCTTTGTGAGAATTTCATATTGCTGAAGAATGTTAATGGTATGCTGTGAAAGTTCTTGTGCTTTTAAAAAATGTGCAGTAGTTCAGTTAATGGTGCTTAAAAGAGATGTGTGCAAAAGTTGATCCCCATGACTTAAACCTGATACATAGAATAGATTTAAAAGAAGTCATGTGTCTTAATCTAAGTAAGCATGTTGCAAAACATAAGCCATGTATTGGGATCTATTTGTAACCTGGTTAACATATTATCTTTGCTTATATTTACAGAACAACTTATCTGTTCCTATTATAAAGATAAGAAAAATGTGCCTGAGCATCAGATAGCCACCTGGAACCTAGTTCATAAATAAGTCCACACTGCTCTTTCAGCTATGTAAAGCAGTTAGCAGTTAAACCCCAAAGCAAACTTACATCACGGAATTATTCTGTGACATATTGTTTTAAATATAATAGTTTATTAACCGTATTAAAACTTGTGTGTTTATAGCCAATATGGAACTTTCAAAGTCCATAGTTATATTGAGAAAGAATATAATTGCATGTACCTACAAATAAGAAAAGTCGTGAAATAGGTATGCTTATGCATGGATTTAGGTATTAAAAATGTAATAGTTGGAAGACAGTATAGTTGAATTTGAATGAAATGCCTTTTCAAGGAATTTAACAGTCTTTTAAATTATTTCACTGTATCTATCTGTTAACTTTTTTTTCTTTTCTTTCTAGCTAACTGCCTTCTATGAAAGCAAGGTGACTGTATTCTTCCAGTTAAAACAGAACTGAAATATATAGCCCAAAACTTATTAAAAAGCTGGTTTTTTCCTGAGAGACTGATAAATACATACATATATGTTCCTTTTTGTCTGTAATATAAATGACAAATTTTGCAGAGATTTCCTGTGCTCCTTTGAAGCAACAGATCGAACCAACTATGATTGGTTAATAAGAGTAAGGGTAGCATGTGCAGCTCTTCCAACTCGGCTCCATAAAGCTCTCTCGGCAGTCATCCACACTACATTGCACAAAAGGACTGAGAAGAGTTAAACTTGAAAGAAATCACCTTTTTAGCTTCAATAGTGAGATTTCACCAGCACATTTACCAGAAGAATCTGGGAATGGATTCCACTACAGTGATATTGACTGCATATTTCAGAAGTGACCATTATACTGTGTGTGTGTGTATATATATGTATAAACATATATATATATAGTACTGTAATACTGCAAGAGGGTTTTTTAAACTTCCCATTTTATTTTTTATATACATTAATCAGATATCATTACTTAATGCATTTGCAACTATGCACTTGTATAAAGCCATAACATTGGAGTTTATATCACTCGTTCATGTGTACATGATGGAAGCTGCATGTTCATGTTTAAACAGTTACTGTAACAAGTTTGAAGTTAATTTTATCAGTTTCCTAATGCTTCATGATAGGCAACTTTACCCATTTTGAATGCCTTAATTTAATTTTTTCCCAAAGTCTCAGCCCTTTTCTGTATTAAAAAAAAAAAGTGTTTACCAGCTCTTTAGGACACAGACCTGCTTTGTGAAAGAAAAATAGTGCACTATTTTTACAAATAATAGTTATATCGATGTTAGCTTATTTTGATTGTATAACAAAATTATTTTAAAGTATTGGTCATAGAAACCATAATGGATAGTATTGGAACTAATATATCTTTGATGTGTATCTATTATTATCCAACCTTTTTTACAGATCTCAGTATTAGTCTGTGACTACAAAATGTTTGCTTAGCTTTTATTTCTGGTAAAACATTTGTGATTATTTTTACATTCACACTCAAGATTCAAAAATTATCTCAAATACAAAGAAAATTAAGACATATTGTAGATATATTTTATATATTTAAATGTGTTCCTCAAACACAAAACTGTGTATTGCAATATTTAAGTATCAGGTTGAGAAAAAACTGATAACTGGGAAGAGGCCTCAAAGGCACTTGATTTGATTTCTGTTTTTTAAATGCTGTCAAAGTTTAGGCAGGACCATTCCTGTGAGACTTCTCATGATCACAGATAAGTGTATATTTTACACCACAATAGTATACAGCAATGGTAAGCATCAAGTTAAAAAAAATCATTTTTTTATCAGTCTCTCTTCATGTACATCCTCAGAGTTTGGTATGATTTTGAAATACATCATCTCATATTTCAATGAAGGAAGTGGACATAATTTTCATTGATTCCCTCTGATGTCAGTGTGGAGATGTTTAAAGAGTTAGATCCCCATTATAGATACTATTGTGGAAATTCAAGAGTGGCCATTGGCTACTGATGTGCTGAACCTGAATATTGTTACTGGTCCATCACCCAGCCTGCGCTCCGATGCTGTCTGTGCTAGAACGAGATGTGCATGCCATTTTCCTTGCAGGTATGCTCTGCAGCTCTCCGGTTTGTGGGGGGACAGTTGTTTTTTTTTTTTTTAAGTAAAATTAAAAAATGAAAAATATATAAAATTTATATAGAATAAATATTTCCATTCATTAGAGTTGTTGAAAGGAGACTGAATTAATATTTTATATAAAGATTTTGTTACACTATGGGAGGTTCTATCCTATTCTGAATTGGAGAGTATATATATATATATTTTTAATAAACTTTATTAAGGTGAAATAATTTCAAGTTTACACGAGTAACTGCAATATGAGTGAAAAAGGCAAAAGTTTAAATTTTGAATGCTGTATATACTAGAGAATTTGGAGAATCATGGTGTGATGCAAATGTACAAGGAAAATTAATGTGAAGTATTAGGGGGGAAAAATATTCTGAGGGGCAAAAAAGAATTTCCCCCATGGAGAGTCTTCACATTATATGAATTGAACCAAGGATTAATTGGGTTGTTTGTCTAACTAATAGGAATGCGCTTAATAAAAAATGCTGACGTTGGGTAAGAATTTGCTTTTTACCGAATTGCCGCTTTTGTGTACACACACGAGTACCCACACCTCACCACATATCATTCCTGTCACTCACCAGATACGACACAACCTGATTTTATGCCAGTTTCTCTTTTCCTTGAGGCCCCAAACCTTCTAAGATAAATATTTATAAGACTAAAAGTTGTTTATTTCTTCACACCTGATTGCTCCTAGAGCCATAAATACCTCCTATTGGGAACTAAGAAATAGTTAATACTGGGATTTTCTTAGTTGGGTTTTTTAACTTTTGTGGGGATAGTGAGACAGAAATGTAAGGAAAACTGGTGCCGTTATTACTGTGGAAAATTAATGTATAGTGAATTTTTTAAAGTATTAATTATTGAAAACATGCTATCTAGAAACAAGGTTTTTTAAAAAAAAATCTATTTGAAAGTTTAAAACGCTCTAGCTAACTAATAGATAAGTATACAATAAATCTAAAATAAATTTTAATGCCTTTAAAAATCACCTGCGCCACAGTTGCACAAATGTGGCTCTGAAGGACCTACTTTCATCAGTTTAACCGTAGATCCTGAACAAGAAGTACTCCAGTTGCCAAACCACAACTTAAGAAGTTATGCTGCTGTTACTCTGTCCTTATAGGATTCTGGTGTTAAAATAGAGAAACTCAGACATGATATTAACCTTATTGGAACATGCTTTAAATAACGTGTTTAAAATCTTATTTGAGCAAGTCACTTGTGAGTTTCTCAGTCTGGGCAGACACTGCTACTGACTCACCTCTCCTTCCCTGGAATGGAATAAGGCTTCAACTTCCCTGTGTCCTGAAGACACCACAGTTGAATTGTAAAGCACTTTGAAGATAAGCACTGTGTGACAGTGCTGCAGGTTATGCCTGGGGACTCTCCTTAACTCCCTTCCCCGTAATAATGAGTTTTGTTTGGAATTGTAATAAGTTATGAACTGCATGGTTTAGATAATCATACATATTTGATCCGCTGTCCCCTCTGAACAAAAATCGTACCCCTTTTTCTTTTTTTTTTTTATTTTCTTGCATCATTGTAGTAATGTAATTGTATTTTATGCCTGCTTTTTATAAAAAAAAATAAAAGAAATAAAGACATGAGCATTTTCATATTTTTCCTGTGAAACAGTCCTGGATGCTGCAGCCTTTTCAAGTTTACCCTAAAAATTCGCTCTTCTAATAAGATGGTTACAAAAGATGGAACAGAGGCAGAAAATAAGTGTTATAACTGAAGCCATAGAGTGGTGATTCTCTTGTCCTGTCAACTTAGTTCCTGGAGAGATTTAAAATAGTTTCAACCAGGAGCCTGTTTCTGATTTGATTTGGGTATTTTAATGGGCACACAAACCTAAAATTCACATTTTAGCTGGGAGGATAAGAAAAAGGTGGGGTATCTGTTTTGTGAGGAAATACTGTCCTTATGTGTAGTTTTCTAGAAAGAGTCTGGTAACCCGTTATACAATCGTGGGCAGGCTGTTCACTCTGAGCCTCGGTGTTTTCATTGTGAACTAGAGATTTACTACAAACGATTATTGTGAGACTAAATATGACCATGCGTATGAAACACCTAGAATAACTTAGATGTTTGATTTCTCCCAAACAGGGGAAAACAGACCTCTTCACTTAAGTATGTTCTTAAAGGAGTTGCTTTAACCAGTGATGAAATACTATAAACTATATAATAAAGTATTATTGAAATAAAAATAATTTGTATTTATCCTGATGGTCAGATTGTAACTGCAAATGAGCGAAGATTAACTTACATTTTTTTAATGGCATCTATGATTTAAACAACTATAGAATGAAAGATTTATCTTTTAGATACCATGTTTCTCTTCCTGCTGGTCCCAAGAAGTTCTAAAAAAACACTTTATTTAAAAACTGCACCTTACACAACAAATTAGTCACATTAAAACAAGTGATAGAGTTTTCAGAATATGAAAGTTTATTTTACATAGCCAACCACACATTCTCTAATAGACATCATTTACTGTGTATAGTAGAATAATGCCTTCAATTAAAACGGGAAAGTGAATCTCTAAGTGTGTTAGGATTTATAAAATTTTAGAGGAAAATACAGTTTACAAATACGCCTAACATGTTTAGAATAAGATACTGAGAATAAAATCCATAAGAACTGGGCAGAACCCCGCAGTATTCTTTACTACGTTTATTTTCAATAGACAACATGGTAGTTGGTACCAAATTCCAATAGTGGTTAATTTATAGGTGTGGCCATTTCCAAAAGCTTTATGCTTCAATCAAAAAGTTTGTTGGGATTCCCTTATCATAAGAAGCGATTGCTAATAGTAGCTTTTGTTAGGCACAGTGTGAGTTAAAAGACTATTTTGGTACGCAAACCCAAGCCAATTACATTTATGCCTCCCTTGCTAGATAGAGCCTAAGCAGGTATTATTATACTGTATTATGATATAAAAGTCCATCCTGTTATATCTGTTACAATCCAACAGTCCCAGAAAGTGAGCCCTAGTAACTTACTACAGTTCCACTTCATTTCTGACTTTAAGCAAAATCTCACTCCATTTACGTTTATTTTTGTCATGGAGAGGATTTGTTTCTTAAATGATTCTGAAAAGATGAAAAATGCAGTTAGCTCTTCAGAGAGAACTTTGTCATAACTTGAAGAGTAAGGGTGAGAGTGGTCTGCTCAAAATGGGCTTCTTGGATGACTTCCATGTCGCCAGCCTTCTCAAAACTACAGATGTCTGGTCACTAGAAATGGGGAAAGGGAAGGGAAATTGGCATTTAAACAAGCCTTAAAGTGGCTCTTCCCAGTTTGAAAAGGCCAAAGATTCTGAACTGAGTATAAAAAACCTTGATTTAACAAGGAGCTTCCTTTTTCCTTTGGTTCAGTTATTCAAAATCCACGTTGTGTGCAGGAATAACGTATCTGTCATTCAGCCTTTTTAACGGTCTTCCGGTAGCGAAGTACTGTAGCTGTTACCCATATATTTAAAGCTAGCATGATCACAAAACGTGTAAGAACTGAAATTAATCAAAAAGAAAAAAGTATATTAAAAGCTTTTTACGTTGTACAGCAAAATCACTTCCTGCTGTATAATCCCAAATAAAACTTCACTCCCCCACCCATAAAAGTGAAACTTAATTATGGATCGTGAAAATACTGATCAACTTTGGTTCCAAATATTTTGGGGGAAATGAACTTCCTACCATAATGACTACTTTGGGCCACCTAATGAATAATAAATCTTAAGAGGTTAATTTAGAGCCATCTGGCTTTGGGTAAGAAGTGATAAACTTTTAAAAATCCCCTTTAACAGGCAGCACCTGTGGCTCAAGGAGTAGGGCACTAGCCCCATATACTGGGGGTGGAGGGTTCGAGCCAACCCCAGCTATAACTGCAAAAAATAAATAAATAAATAATCTCCTTTACCCTTTGAATTCTCAAGGGTGCTGGTGTCTCAGAACGTTCCTTATTAAGCAAAGGTAGTGTAATACATTCTGTCCTTTTTTTTTTTTTTTTAACATTCTGTTAATTCTTATGCTACATTTCTTAACAGGAAAACTGGCCCAAATGTCCAAGTATATTTTATATTGAAATAAACATGAAAATGTTACTCTTCCTTAAAATTATTAATAATAAAACCCGTCAAATTTTAACAATGAATTAACTTCCACTTTAAGGTACTTTAAGAAATGTAATCAGTGCAACCTAATTCCTTGTACTCTTAATGAATCCCAAACAATAAAAAAGACTAATTAGAAAAGGTTATTTCCAGATAAATCGAGAACTCTCAGGAACAGCTATCACAGAAAAAAATCACAATTAGAATATTCTTGAGCTTTCAAGCTTAGTTTTTGATGTACAGATTTGTTTTGTTATTTAGTTATGGTTTGAGTCTCCATGCTGACAATTCTTCACGTCCAGTCAAGGAGACCCAGACTTGTCTTTTTTTCCCTATTTCCCACTTGATCGAAGTTTATCCTTTGACCAGAAAAATTTTAATCCTACAATTAGAGGCAATAAAAGATATTTGAGCCAAAGGTACAACCTACAGGAAGAGACTAACAAATGGCTCTCTCTGTTCTGAAGCAGTGTTTCTCTATTAAATAAGAATTAGCTTAAAGAGTATGGGCCAGGGACATTTTCCGGTCTTCATAGGTGACACTATCTCTTCTAATCATTTTCCAAAGATGTGTAATATATGCTCAAGTTGGGAGTTGAAAACTGGCTAAGGAATTACTCAATTCTTTTATAGTTAAAGTATTTTCTCCATCACAGCTTTTTCTTTCTTTTGCAGTTTTGGCTGGGGCCAGGCTTGAACCCGCCACCCCTGGTATATGGGGCCAGTGCTCCACTCCTTGAGCCACAGGCGCCGCCCAGCTTTTTCTTTTGAAAAAAAAAAAAAAAAACCAGAACAAGTGGCAGGGCACAGTGGCTCACACCTGTAATCCTAGCACTCTGGGAGGCCGAGGCAGGTGGATTGCTTGAGCTCATGAGATCAAGACCAGCTGAGCAAAAGCGAGACCCCCATCGCTACTAAAAATAGGAAAACTGAGGCAAGAGGATCGCTTGACCCCAAGGGTTGGAGGTTGCTGTGAGCTAAGACACCACGGCCGTCTACCCAGGATGACAAAGTGAGACTCTGCCTTAAAAAAAAAAAAAAAGAAACAGAACAAGAACATACAGTCAAGTGAGTATACCACTCAGCTGCTTTAAAAAGCCTTCAGAGGCTTCCTGCTGTTTGTGGGCTCTTAGGCTCCACCTCTGCTGAAATGCACTCCCCTTGAACTCTCCCACACTCCCCCTGCACCCTGGCCTTGCTAGAGTTCTCTCAGTGTCCTAAGCCTGTCCCTTGGCTGGTGGCCTTCACACATGCTGCTCCCTTTATTTTTTTTATTATTTTTTTTTTTTTTTGTAGAGACTGAGTCTCACTTTATCGCCCTGGGTAGAGTGCCGTGGCGTCACACTGCTCACAGCAACCTCCAGCTCTTGGGCTTAAGCGATTCTCTTGCCTCAACCTCCCTAGTAGCTGGGACTACAGGCACCCGCCACAGCACCCGGCTATTTTTTTGTTTTGCAGTTTGGCCGAGGCCGGGCTTGAACCCGCCACCTTCGGTATATGGGGCCGGCGCCCTACTTGCTGAGCCACAGGAGCCGCCCTACCCTTGATATTTCTATCTTGGTTTACTCTCTTGCTCTTACAGTACTGGCAAGACTATAAGAAATCTGAATATCATTTTAGATGTCATAACTGGATCTCACATCTGATTTATGTTTATAAAACCTTTTTACTTGTACTTGCTTCATTTTGTCTGCTTAACATGATGTTGACAAGACCATGCCAGATGACGTCCAAGGTGCTGTTTCAACCATTTATATAAGCAGTGACCAGCTTCGACTCTTTGCATTTGAAGCAGAAGTCAATGAGAACTTTGAAATGGCGGCAGTGTATTATGAGGAGGTAATTAAACATCTTCCCAATAATTGTAATTACTATTATTTTTGAAATATGGGTATAAGTAGTAGTTTTTGATAGTTTAAAATCAAACTTGATTGGTGAAAGCTTAGACATGTAGATCAATAGAACTGAGAGTATAAACATAGGACCACGTAAGTAAGGGCATTTGATTGTGGAGTAGGTGTAAAGAAAATTCAGTGGAGAAAGGATAATCTTTTCTATAGAACAATTGATCATCCATATGCAAAAAAACCTTGATATAAACCTTAAACATTTTACAAAAATTAATTCCAAATGATTCATATGTTTAAATGGAAAATAAAATACTATAAAATGTTTGGGAGAAACATAGGAAAAAAATCTTCTTGACCAGGAGTTAAAGAGTTGTTAAACATGACGCCAAAGCATGATTGTACAAAGGAAAATGTGAAAAAAATGGAACTTCATAAAAATTAAAAACCTTTGCTTTTCAGAAGACATAAGAGAAAGAAAAAGTACAGATTAGGAGAAAATGTTTGGAAAACATATATATGACAAAGGATTTGTATCTAGAATATAAAGAACTCTCAAAACTCTAAAATATTTGTGTAAAGCATTTGTTTCACTACCTGTTTTTAATTATTTTGTCTATATACCTAAGAATAAAGTTTCTGAGACATATGATAATTCTGTATTTAACTTTTTATGGATTTTCACTGAGATTTCTATAGGGGTTGCCTTATGCAAGTATCTATAGATTGCTTTGGGTAATATTGAAACAATATTGTCTTCCAATCCATGAACTTGGGATGTCTTTCCATTTATTTAAGTCTTCTTTAATTTCTTTAAGCAATTTTGTAGTTTTCACTCATCATATGGTGCTTTTTTTCACCTTTCATTTGTATATTAACATATTTTCTATTTCAAGATGATGTCAGAAATCATTAGATATTGTTGATGTACCATAAAATAAATCTTTAGGCTCCCCAAATCTGTAGATGAATTTAGAGTGGTCAGAATACTGATAATAGGAAATGGCTTGATGATTCAATTTTTAAAAACCAGAAAAGTGATTGTGCTAGGCATTTGGGATTCAGTGATAAGCAAAAAAGGAGCCATGTATTACCTTTCCTAGAACTTAACAGTGTTTATGGAATGTGTTCTGTGTGATGTTAGATGCATAAAAAATAGGACATGGTGTCCCTAACCTTGCTTTATGTTCCTAGAGGTTGGTTCGTGACTCACAAAACATTGATCACTGGCTGGACTATGGTGCCTTCTGCCTTCTAACTGAAGACAACATCAAAGCGCAAGAATGTTTTCAGAAAGCCCTTTCCCTCAACCAGAGTCATATCCACAGGTATAGGTAGAAGGGAAATGAGGATTGAGTAGGAACAGATAAGCTTCTATATGAAATTATCTTGGTTTAATGAATGTGGCATGGGACCATATTGTTAACCATGTTGGTTGTCTCTGGTCAGCTTGCTGCTATGTGGTGTCCTCGCTGTTTTGATGGAGAACTATGAGCAAGCAGAAATTTTCTTTGAAGATGCCACTTGCTTAGAACCAACCAGTGTTTTAGCCTGGACTTTACTTGGTATGGTATTTTCCTGTAATACGATTTTTTTTTTTCCTATTCTCTCTTTCCTTTCTACTCTTCATGACTCATTATATAGTTCTTAAACTTGGTAAAGATATGAGAAAAGTAAGTGAAATGTTATAATTCTTCAGTATATGATGGTGGGGAATTTGTCATATTTTAACATCTTTTTTTCCTCAGGTTTATACTACGAAATTCAAAACAATGATATTCGAATGGAAATGGCATTTCATGAAGCAGCCAAACAGCTGCAGGCACGAATGTTTCAGGCGCAAGTAACAAAGCAGAAGAGCACGGATAGTGGCGAGAATATTGAAGGAGAGAAACGAGAATCCAATGTAGGCCCTTGGGGAACCATAAATGATTCTTCTGCGATAGCAATAAAGGCGGAAGCCACAGCAGGTAGGGCCAGAGAATGGAGAGAATGAATGGCTATTGGGAAAATTGCTGGTGTTAAGAATGGGAGCAGTAAATATTTGTTCAATGAATGCATACAGGAACTCTGAGAAGCTCCTGAAGCTTAGGGCTCCTGAGAAAGAATCCTTATTTCCGAATATTTTCTCTTTAATGTGATTGGCAGTCTAAAGGTTCTACTGCTGAGATTCAGTTTTTTGAACCTTAGGGAATTTACTGTCTTTATAAGTGTTCTTAAAAGGGGTACCAGTCTAGCAGAGTAAATTTCCTCTCTTGTGATTTTAAAATTTGTTTGTTCTTCCATGTACTCCCCTTTCTTCTTCTGTTCTTTATTGCTGTCTCCTTTTCCTCCAACTTAGGATATCAATCATTTCAATGTGTTTAGTATGTGTGCTTTTGTTTGTATATTTCTTAAACTGTGCATTATTTTGTGTGGATACATTTTTAATAGTTTGAAGTATAATTTAATTTTATAAACTGCACATATTTAATATGTACAATTTGATAAGTTTTGACATAAGTACATACCCATAAAAAATCACCACAGGCTGGGTACACAATTTTACATTCCCACCAACAATGGACAGGGTTCTAATTTCTTCACTTCCTTGTGAACATCAGAGCTGTCATTATATGAAGGTATGACAATTAAGTTTGTGAACTTGCCACTGTGTACTTACATTGGCTGCACTGTACACACAACTTGGTAAGGTTTCATAACCTTGTTATGTCAGTGTCTCACAGCTGTGTTCTTGTGGTGGTGTCTTGCTGAGTGGCTTTCATTATTGTTGTTGTGTTTTAAAATACATGAAACAGGCTCGGCACCTGTGGCTCAACGGGCTAAGGCGCCGGCCACATACACCTGAGCTGGTGGGTTTGAATCCAGCCCAGGCCCACCAAACAACAATGATGGCTGCAACCAAAAAATGGCCGGGCATTGTGGTGGGCGCCTGTAGTCCCAGAGACTTGGGAGGCAGAGGTAAGAGACTCGCTTGAGCCCAGGAATTGGAGGTTGCTGTGAGCTGTGATGCCACGCCACTCTACCCAGGGTGACAGCTTGAGGCTCTGTCTAAAAAATAAAATAAAATAAAATATGTGAAACAGGCCAGGCACAGTGGCTCACGCCTATAATCCTAGCACTTTGGGAGGCCAAAGTGGGAGGATCACTTGAAGCCAGGAGTTCTAGTGGTCTAATGTAGTCAGATCCTATCTTTACAAAAATATAGAAAAATGAGCCAGGCATAGTGGAGCATACCTGTAGTCCCTGCTACTCTGGAGGCTGAGGTAAAAGGATTGCTTAAGCTCTGGAGTTTGAGGTTGCTATGAACTATGATGATGCCACTACACCATAGCCTAGGCAACAGAACAAGACTGTCTCATAAAATAAAACAAAACATGAAACAGAAGTAACAGAACTCATAGTTTGTATACTCACCCCATATCTCAGTAATTGATAAAAACCAAGGACAAAATGTCAACAAATATAGAATAATTGAACAACGCCATTTACCAGTGGGATCTAATTGGTATTCATGATTACGCCACCCAACAACAACAGAATACACATTCCTTTCAAATGTACATGAAACATTTACCCAGACAGGCTATATGTTGGGTGATAAAACAAACCTTAACACATTTAATAGAATTGAAATCACACAAAATGTGTTTTCTGACCATAACAGAATAAAACTAAATATCAGCAATAAAAAGATAATAGGAAAATCTCTAAATACTTAGAAATGATTGACATATTAATAAATATTCCTCTAGTGAAAGAGGAAGGAACAGGGAAATAAAAAATATCTTGAACTAAATGAAAATTAAAATACAAAATCTGTACCATGCAGCTAAAGCAGTGATTAGAGAGAAATTTATAGGACTTGATATGTGGGAAAGAAGAATGGTCTCAAATCAGTAATCTAAGTTTATACCTCAACAAGCAGGAAAAATAAGAGCAAAACTTGGCCGCACTTGTAGCTCAGTGGGTAGGGTGCCGACCATATACACTGAGGCTGGCGGTTTCAAACCCAGCCCGGATCTACTAAAACAACAATGACAAGTGTAACAACAACAAAAGAAAATATAGTTGGGCATTGTAGTGGTCACCTGTAGTCCCAGCTACTTGGGAGGCTGAGGCAAGAGAATTGCTTACACCCAAGAACTGGAGATTGCTATGAGCTATGATACCATGGCAATCTACCCAGGGTGACAATTTGAGACTCTGTCTCAAAAAAAAAAAAAAAAAAGAAAAGAAAAGAAAAAAGGAAAAGCAAAACCCAGAACAAGAAAAAAATAAGGAGCAAATTTCAATGAAATCGAAATAGAAAAACAATGGAGAAAAACAACTGATCCTAAGGTTCATTCTCTGAAAAGATAAATATAACTGATAAACTTCTAGAAGGATGGACAAAGAAAGAGAGAAGACACAAATTGCCAATATCAAGAATGAAAGAGGGATCAGTATATCATCAAAAGAATAATGAGGGAATACTATATTACACTCTACCCACATAAATTTGACAACATAGCTGTAAAGAAGCAATTCCTCACAAAACTATAACCTACTAAAACCCACCTAAGTGAGATGGATAATCTGGATAGTCCCATACCAATGAATGAAATTGAATTTATAGTTTAAAACCTTCTGAAAAAGAAATCTTCAGGCCCAATAGGCTTTAGTAGAGACTTCTACCCAACATTTTAACATAGATTCTACACAATGTCTTCTAGAAGAAAAGAAAGGAACACTTCCTGACTCATTTTATGAAGCTCATATTACCCTGATACCAAAACCAAATGTATCACAAAAAGAAAACTATAGCCCTATATACCTCATAAACATAGACAAAGATAAACAAACCATTAGTAAATAGAATTTAGTAATATCCAAAAAGAATTACAGACCATGACCCAGTGGGACTTATTGCAGCCAGATAAAACTTGTTCAGTATTTGAAAACTGATCAGTAGATTCTGCTGTATAAACAATCTGAAGAATGAAAATCACATGATCACATCAACTGAGGCAGAAAAAAATTTGATAAAATACAACACACACTTACAAATAAAAACTTAACAAAGTTGAAATAGAGGGAAAACTTCTTCAGCCCGATAAAGAGCGTTTAGGAAAAACTACAGTTAACATCATACTGCATAATGAAAGCCTGAATACTTTTCTACTAAAATGGGGAACAAAGCAAGAATATCTGCTGTTACCATTCATGCTGAAACTTTTATCCAATGCAGTAAGGCATGAAAGGAAATTCAAAGTATACCATGTAGGAAGGAAGAAATAAAACTGTACTTATTTGCAGATAATATGATTATGTATGTAGAAAATTCTAATGATCTATAAAAAATACCTTCTAGTGGGCGGTGCCTGTGGCTCAAAGGAGTAGGGCACTGGCCCCATATGCCAGAGGTGGTAGGTTCAAACCCAGCCCCGGCCAAAAACTGCAAAAAGAAAAAAAAATACCTTCTAGAACTCATAAGCTTAGAAAGATCACCAGATACAAGATAAACACACAAAAATCAATCATATTCTATGCTAGCAATGACAAATTGGAACCCCAAATTAAAACACAATGCCAAGTATAATGACTCCATAAATGGATTAACTTATGTATAAATCTAACAAAGTATGTATAAGATCTTTATGCTGAAAACTATAAAATGCTGATCAAAGAAATGAAAGACTACCTAAATAAGTGGAGCGATATACTGTGTTTATAATTTGGACTACTCAATATAGTAAAGATATCCAATATCCCCAAACTGATCTATAGTTTAACACAAATTCAAATCAAAGTCCAGGTCAAGGCCAGGTGGGTAGTTTACACCTATGATACTAGCATTTTGGGAGGTTAAGGTGGGTGGATTTTCTGTGCTTAGGACTTGAAGACCAGCCTGAGCAAGAGGGAGACCTTGTCTCTACTAAAAAAAGTAGAAAAACTAGCCCCACTTTGAGGCAGGCAGCTGTGTCCCAGCTACTCTGGAGGCTGAGGCAAGAGGAACACTTGAGCCCAAGAGTTTGAGATTGCTGTGAGCCCACGGCTGTACCCAGGGCAACAGAGTGAGATTCTGTCTAAAAAAAAAGAGGGCAATGCCCGTAGCTTGGTGGGTAGGGCGCCAGCCATATACACCCAGGCTGGCAAGTTCCAAATCCAGCCCAGGTCAGCTAAACAATGACAACTGCAACAAAAAATAGCTGGGCATTGTGACAGGCACCTGTAGCTCCAGCTACTGGAGAGGATAAGGCGAGAGAATCACTTAAGCCCAAGAGTTTGAGGTTGCTGTGAGCTGTGACGCCGCAGCACTCTACCAAGGGTGACATAGTGATACTCTGTCTCAAAAAAAAAAAAAAAAAAGCCAAGTCAGGAGAAAAAAAAAAGTAAAAAAATCCAAGTCAAGAGTTTTTATATATGTAAAAAAGCTAATTTTAATATTTATATATGGAAAGGCAAAGATATTAGAATAGCCAAACTATTTTGAGAAAAATATACAGAGGGTCCTTCTCAAAATGTAGACATTTTAAGCAATGTTATCTATGCATTACATTTTAAAGTTGAATTGAAGGTACCATTACTGGTCAAGTGTACTTAGACAAGCTACATACATCTGTTTTACCTGCACTGCATATACTTTTGGGGAATGATTGATTTTCTTTCCAACAAGATCTCTTAAAACGTGTATATGTTTTGTGGGCATCCCTGGTATTTGGAGGAATCACACTACCTACTTAAGACCCATTAGAGTGATACCTTGGAATCCAGAACCCCATTTGAATGCCAAATCATTCAAGTTCCAAGACAGTTTTTCCCTTTAAAAATAATGGAAACTGGCTGGGCGCCTGTGGCTCACCAGGCTAAGGTGCCAGCCATGTACACCTAAGCTGGCGGGTTCGAATCCACCCCGGGCCCACCAAACAACAATGACGGCTGCAACCAAAAAAAAAACGGCTGGGCTTTTGGCGGGCGTCTGTAGTCCCAGCTACTTGGGAGGCAGAGGCAAGAGACTCGCTTGAGCCCAGGACTTGGAGGTTGCTGTGAGCTGTTGAGCTGTGATGCCATGGCAGTCTATCCAAGGTGACAGCTTGAGGCTCTGTATCAAAAAAAAAAAAAAAGGAAACTGGATTAATCTGTTCTTAAGTCCCACAAACTCGAATTTTCAAAATGATTTTAGCAGTAAATACACTGAGGCCAGGTGCAGTGGCTCATGCTTGTAAGCCTAGCACTCTGGGAGGCCAAGGTGGGTGGATTGCCTGAGCTCACAGGTTTGAGACCAGCCTGAGCCAGAGCCAGACCTCGTCCCTAAAAATAGCTGGGCATTGTGGTGGGCACCTGTAGTGCCAGCTACTTGAGAGGCTGAGGCAAAAGAATCATTTGAGCCCAAGAGTTTGAGGTTGCTGTGAGCTATGACACCATAGCACTCTACTAAGGGCGACAAAGTGAGAGTCTGTCTCAAAAAAGACAAAAAAACCCCCAGTAAATGCACTGGATTTTAAGATAAAACATTAACAAATAATAATTGAATAAAAATGTAAATCAATACAATTAAAAATAACATATAAAGGCCTGTTTCGTCACAGTTGAACACTTGTTTGGAAATATACCCCTCACTGTTCACAAACTCCTTAAACTTCTTTACAAACTTTTCTGCTGCTTCTGAATTAGAACTGGCAGCCTCTCCATGCATAACAACACTATGCATCCCAGTCCTTTTCTTAAAGTTCTCCAACCATGGGCGGCACCTGTGGCTCAAAGGAGTAGGGCGCTGGCCCCATATGCCGGAGGTGGTGGGTTCAAACCCAGCCCCGACCAAAAATTGCAAAAAGAAAAAAAAAAGTTCTCCAACCACCTACCAGCTTTAAACTCCTTTTGAGCCCCAGTATCAGTCAATGCCTTTCACTCTAAATTATCTGGGAGGACCTTGGCTTTCTCACAAATTATTGTCTCAGAAATCCCAGCACCAGCCAGCTATTTTTCATTTATCCAGATTAAGAGGAGTTTTTTCCATCTCTTCCATACTTTTCCATCTCCTAGAGGGCAGCGTCATAACCCTTTCAGTACATCAACTGCTTTACTAGCTTCTTTATTTTTCAAAATTGTACAGTCAATTTGGGCTTTCCGAACATAGTAGCGAGATCAGCCACACATGTACCACTTTCATGCTTAGCGATAAGATCTTTCTTAACTTCAATTGTAGCTCTAACAGCTTTCCTCTTACTTTCCTCACTACACTTTTTAGAACCCATGGTGAATATTCTTAGTTGTTATTATCTGGAAAAAAACCCACAAAACAGGCATAAAAGCATAAAATTAGCAGATGAAATCCTTTTGCCTCATCTTCAGACAACAAACTGAACCACAAAGTGCATGGGTTGCCCAAGCACTGGGGAAATGTGCATAAAAACAAACGAGCAATGTGCTAGGTGTTCAGATTCCAAAGCAGTATTCAGATTTGGGGCAAAATTTGCTTGAATTTTTTGTTCAAATTCCAAGTTGTTCATGTTCTGGGGCGTTCGGATTCAGGGGGCAAATACTGTATATACTTGCAATAATAAAGTGGGGCATTGGCAAATAGGTAAACATGTACATCAGTGGAACAGAATAGAAACCAGAAATAAACCCATACAAGTTATGACCAACTGCTTTTTTGACAAATGTGTATTCCCACTTCATTGAAGAAAGGATAGTCCTTTCAACAGATGGTCTTAGGACAATTGGATATCTATATTCCTCCCCCCACCCAAAAAAAGAATGCTAATCTAAATCTCAAACCTTATACAAAAATTAACTCAAAATGGATCATAAACCCAGAGGTGATATGTAAAACTGTGAAGCTTGAAAAAAATTAACAACATGGAGTTGATTAAATTTTAAAAATGTTCTCTTTGAAAGACTCCATTAAGAAAACGGGGGAAAAAATGTATATACTGGAAGAAAATTGTTGTAAATTACATATTCACTTACAGACTTGATCCAGAAAGAAAACTTAAGAGCAAGGAAACAAACAATCCAATTGGAAAATAAGCAAAAACTTGAACAAATATATCTCTGAAGAGGTGATATGGATAGCAAATAAGGACCTGTAAAAATGTTCAGTTTCAGTAACCATTAGAGAAATGTCTATATCAAAATGAAATTATCACTGATCACATACTATAGTAGCTGAAATAAAAAATATTGATAATGCCAAATCCTGGCAAGGATGCAGAAAAGCTAGATCACTTCGTATATTGCTGGTGGAAATGTAAAATGCTATACCTACTTTGGAAAATAGTTTGGAAGTTTTTTATAAAACTGAACATGCATTTGCCATATATCCCAGCATTCACACTCTTAGGCATTTATCCCATAGAAATGAAATCTTAGGTTCACAAAAAGACTTGTTCACAAGTATCTGTAGCAGCTGTATTTGTAATTGCAAAAAACTGAAAACAATTGAAATGCCCTTCAATGTGTGATAAACACCTCATATATCTACATAATAGAGTAATACTTAGCAACGAAAAGGAATGAACTATTGATACCGGTAAGACGAGGATGAATCTCAAGGTCATTATGCTTAGTGCTAAAAGCTAATATCAAAGTTGTATTTATATAACATTATTATTATTTTTTTTGACACAGAGTCTTATTTTGTCACCCTTGATAGAGTGCTATGGCATCATAGCTCACAGCAACCTCAAACTCTTGGGCTCAAGCGATTCTCTTGCCTCAGCCTCCCGAGTAGCTGGGACTACAGGCACCTGCCCCAACAACTGGCTATTTTTTTAGACATGAGTTCTCAGTCTTACTCAGGCTGATCTCAAACGCGTGAGCTTAGGCAATCCACCCATCTTGGCCTCCCAGAGTTCTAGGATTACAGGCTGGAGCCAGCGTGCCCGGCAATATAACATTCTTGAAATGACAAAATTCTATTAGCAGAGAATAGATTAGTGGTTGCCATGGGACAGGGATTCTAAAGGGAAAGCATAAGGGAATCCTTTGTGCAATGGAACAATTGTATATCTTGATTATGATGATGGTTACACAAATCCACAAATGGAATAAAATTGTTCATAACTATGCAGAAACAGACACAAATGAGTACTTGTAACAACTGGTGAGAACAGAATAAGATCTGTAGTCTAGTTGACAGTCTTGTACCAATATCGAGTTTCCTAGTTTTGATACTATGCTATAGTTGTGTAAGTTATCACCACTGAAAGGAAGCTGGTGAAGGGTACATGGGAGTTTATGTATTTTTTGTATATTGTCAACTTCCTCTGATTCTATAATTGTTTCAAAATAAAAAAACTAAAAAAAAAAATCCCTATGTGTAGCAATTAAGAGTATTTATTTGGGCTGGGCAATGGCTCACTCCTGTAATGCTAGCACTTTGGGAAGCCTAGGTAGGAGGAGTTGTTTGAGGAATTTGAGACCAGCCTGAGTAAGAGCAAGACCCTGTCTAGAGCAAGACTCTGTCTCCACAAAAAAATAGAAAAACCAGCCAGGCATGGTGGTGCATGCCTGAAATTCTAGCTACTCAGGAGGCTGAGGTAGGAGGATCCCTTGAGCCTAGGAATTGAAGATTGCATTGAGCCATGATGATGCCACTGCCCTGTAGCCTGCGCAACACAGCAAGACTTTGTTTAAGAAAAAAAAGTATTGGTTCGGCGCCTGTGGCTCAACGGGCTAAGGGGCCAGCCACGTACACCTGAGCTGGCGGTTCAAATCCAGCCCGGGCCCACCAAACAACAATGATGGCTGCAACAACAACAAAAAAAAAATGGCCGGGCATTGTGGCGGGTGCCTGTAGTCCCAGCTACTTCAGAGGCAGAGGCAAGAGACTCGCTGGAGCCCAGGAATTGGAGGTTGCTGTGAGCTGTGAGCTGTGAAGCCACTGCACTCTATCTGGGGTGAAAGCTTGAGGCTCTGTCTCAAAAAAAAAAAAAAAAAGTATTTATGTGAAGTCTCAGAATTAAGTCTCCATATAAACTGAATATAACTTTCAAAGGCAATATTCAAAAC
>CAUYON010074429.1:0-22471 GCA_963573935.1 Arctocebus calabarensis | reverse complement strand
CAGGGCACAGGGCAGCCCCAGTTGCCCCAGGGGCAGAGTTGCTGTCCACTGACTTCAGTGCTCAGGGAATGTGCAGTTAGCAGGTGGGCACCTTGAGAAAGGGTCTGCTGATGTTCTGTGGGGTGAGAGGCCCACCTGGTCCAGGAAATGGAGTCATCTGTAGGGGGCAGGGGCCCCTCCCAATTCCCCTTCTGACAGAAGCCCCCAGAAGCCCAGCTGAGTTCCCTTCAGCTTGGGCTGTACAGATACAATGCCACCCTAGCCAGCCATGACCCTGCAGGTTCAAAGGCCCAGGAATGGAGCAGAGCTCCCCGAATGGGGTGATAGATCCCTCTGTGACCCTTGTGGACAGCTCAGGCCCCTTGGCCTTCCATGCTTCTCTGGGTACACTGCCCTCAGGGCTCTGTTGAGCCACAGGGGAATTCGACATCAGCTAAGGGGGATGTGGGAAGGGTTGGGGCCTCCCTGAGCTCAGCATCTCTGTGATCCCTGCGCCCTTCCCTGGTGGTCACAAGGTGGCTGCTGTGTGGAAGCCCTCTCATGTGTGGCCCCCATGGGGGGTACTTGGCACTGGCACAGCCTTGGGGCTGCCGCCTGCTGGCCCCAGCTGTCATGTGGGTGCGGCCTCAAGAAGGCTCTGGAGGGAGGGGCCTGCTGATGTGTGGGGCCTGGGGTTGCTGAGTTCAGGTGTTGAAATTTCACAGCCAATGTGAAGGATGGGGGGCTATGAGAGGTGGTGACTCTGCCCTTGGGAAAGGGTTGAAGCTTACATGGAGTTCCTGCTCCTGCCCTTCTGCCTTTGTCCTGTGAGGGGTGGCAGCAGGTGCCATCTTGGAAGCAGAGAGCAGGCCTCAGCAGATACCAGACCTGCAAGTGCCTTGATCTGGAACCCCTCAGTCTCTGGAATGCTGACAAATAAATTTCTGTCTTTAGCTTATTCGGTCTCAGAAACCTTGTTACAGGAGCACAAAGGGTGTGTGTAGGTGTGTGGAGCGTGCAGTTGTGTGCAAGTGTGTACAGGGGTTGTGGAGGTGAATATGGGGGTGTGCAGGTGTATATGGGATGTGTGTAGGTATATATGGGGTATAAGCAGGTGTATAGGGTGTGTAGGTGTATATGGGGTATGAGTAGGTATATGTGGGGTGAGCAGGTGTATAAGGAGTGTGAGCAGGGGTATCTGGGATGTGCAGGTATATATGGGCTGTGTGCAGGTGTATATGGGGTGTGCAGGTGTATATGGGGTGCGCAGGTGAGTGTGTGTTCAAGTGTAAGATGATTGCAGGTGTATCTGGGGTGTGCCGGTATATATGGGGTGTGTGCAGGGGTATTTGCGTCAATCTGTAGACAGAAAACGGGAAAACAGCCTGGGGACACACGAACTACCAATTGTCCTAAGTTGGTCAAGGCACTTGGGAAGTCTTTCTGGGGCTGGAACTGCTCAGTGCAGACCTGGGAGGAGGCTACACTGGCCGAGGAGAGGGAGTGCTTCTAGAAGACCCCCTTGCCCTGATGCTCAGCAACACCCAAGCCTCTGCCCCAGGACACAGGCTGGGAGCAGGACCAGGCCAGTGCTGGCCTCCCTGTGGCTCTCTGCCTGGCAACTTGGCGACCTGCTGACTAGCCCCCCCCCCCCATTTGTGCCCTGGTAGATGTCCTGAAGACACCTGGCGCTACAGGCTCCAGCAGCAGAGCCAGCAGGGTGGGCCCTGGCCACAGTGACTTTCTTGGTGGTATGTGTGTGGTAGCCAAACACTCCTGCTAACAGGCTCATCCCTGTCCCCATGTCCCCCGCGTCCCCGCCACCAAAGGCACCAATGGACACAGACGGAGATCCATCAGGGACATGTGGCCCTGGCCACAGCCCTCCATAGGCAACTGGACTCTCAAATGGGAACCACATATTGCTTGTGCTGAAGATTTGAACCACAGAGAGGGAAGGAGGATGCTGTTAACCTCTGGCCACAGGAGAAGCCCTCACCCTGCTCATCACACAGTGTTAGGAAACCCACCAGGGCGGCTATGGAGTTGGGGCTGGGTCAGAGGTGCCACATCTTGCCTGAAGCCTGAGGGGCTCGGTCCCAGAGACCATGCCATGGTGGGGCCAAATGAAGAGGAAAGTTGGGGTAACTCATCCACTGAGCTGGTGGAGCTGGGGGTCAGGGAGGGCCGCAGCAGATGATGGTTTGTTATTAAAACTTATGGTGGTAAGTTTTCTACTTGAAACTAGGGACCATGTGAGATGGAGGTGATCGGGATCCGTACTTGAGCCCGTGCACCCAATACTAAGCCAGCATCTGAGCAGCACCGATGTGGGGGCAGTTCAGCCCCCGCCCTCCCATGCATGTCTCTCCCCCACCAGGCCTTTGTGAGGTGTCCTGAGTTCTGTGACTGCCTCAGAGACCGTTGAGCCCTGCCACTTCTCAATAGACTGTGTTCAGAGCAAGAAGGTGTTCACCCTAGCTGTTGAGAGGCAGGGTGAGTGTGGGCAGGGACTGATGGGATCCATCACATACCTTCCTTCTGGCCATAGAAGAAGATATGTAATCTCTGGGCTCCTTGAAGAAGTCACCCACCAGATAGAGCCCACTAACTGCTGGTGACTGGAGTGTGAGGACTTCTCTCTGAGGGCTCAGAGAAGGATATCCCCACCACAGGAAAGGCAGGGACCAGAGGGTTCCTGAGGCTGGGGTGGCCTCAGGAGGATCCTTGTGAAGAGAATGAGAATGAGCAGGCACAGACAAGGATGGGGGACTTGAGGGTAGACAGAGACACAGACGGGGACACAGCAGATGGGGGGAGGGGGTTGGGACAAAGTTATAGCAGACAGGGATGGGGGCAAACCTGGGAGGGGGAGATATAGGGATAAGGGAAACCCAAGAGGGACAGACTTACAGGGACATGAATGGGGATGGGGGAGACATAGGGATACATGGAGCTAGAGGGACATGGACAGGGAGACCTCGGAGGGGAGTCACAGGGACAGAGAGATGTGTAGACCCAGGGAGGACATGGAGTCCCAGGGACACAGAGATGGGTAGACCCAGGGAGGACATGAAATGACAAGGACACAGAGATGGGTAGACCCAGGGAGGACATGGAGTCACAGGGACACAGGGTCAGGGGAGAGCAAGGGGGTACACAGTTACTGGGACACTGATAGGGGCAGACACAGGGCATACAGAGTTACCAGGACATGGACAGGGATTGGGGGAGACCCAGATGGGATGTGGAGCCAGAGAGACACAGTGATGGGGGAAGACTTAGGGGGGGTCATGAGGCCAGATGGACACAGACAGGGACCCATCAGGGACATGTGGCCCTGGCCACATCCTCCACAGTGACCTCCTTGGTGGTACATGTTCGTGGTAACCAGGCACTCCTGCTGACGGGCTCATCCTTGTCCCTATGTCCCTGACACCAAAGGCAGTCTCAGCAACTGGACTTCCAAATGGGAACCACATATTTCCTGAGCTGAAGATCGGAGCCACAGAGGGGGAGGGCCTGGGGCAGAAAGGAGGGTACTGTCAACCTCTGGCCACAGGAGAAGCCCTCACCCGGCTCATCTTGCAGTGTTTGTGCGTTAGGAAACCCACCAGGGCGCCTAGGGGCTTGGGGCTGGGCCAGAAGTGCCACATGAAGCCTGAGGGGCTAGGTGCAGGAAACCATGCCATGGTGAGGTGAGCATGAAGAGGAAAGTTAGGGTCAACTCACCCACCGAACTGGTGGAGCTGAGGGTCAGGGAGGGCCACAAGCTGATGATGGTTTTTTGTTAAAACTTTTTGTGGGCGTGGCGCCTGTGGCTCAAGTGGCTAAGGCGCCAGCCACATACCCCTGAGCTGCTGGGTTCAAATCCAGCCTGGGCCTGCCAAACAACAACGACAGCTACAACCAAAAAATAGCCGGGCATTGTGGCGGGTGCCGTAGTCCCAGCTACTTGGGAGGCGGAGGCAGGAGGACCACTTGAGCCCAGGAGTTGGAGGTTGCTATGAGCTGTGATGCCATGGCACTCTACCCAGGGTGACAGCTGGAGGCTCTGTCTCAAAAAAATAAAAAAGAACTTCTTGTTTCAAGTTTTCTACTTGAAACTAGGGACCATCTGAGATGGAGATGATTGGGTTCTGTGCTTGAGCCCCTGCACCCAGAGCTAAGCCAGCACCAGAGCAGTGCACTGTGGGGGCTGAAGCAGGTCAGCCACACCCTCTGCCCGGAGCCCCAACCTCCCCTGCATGCCCCTCCCCCACCAGGCCTTTGTGAAGTGTCCTGAGTTCTATGGCTGAGTTCTGTTAACTGCCGCGGAGACTAGCAGGCCCGGCCGCTTCTCAACAGACTCTGAGTGAGAAGGCGTTTGTGGTTGCTGTTTGTCTAGGCCTAATCTAGAGGTGAGAAGCAGGGCAGGTGTGGACGGGGACCGGCACGAAGCCTCTCACACCTTCCTTTTGGCCACAGAAGAGGGTATGTTACCTCTGGGCTCCTTGAAGAAGACAACTCACAGATGACCAGGGACTGGAGTGTGAGGACTTCTCTTTGAGGGCTCAGAGAAGGGCATCCCCACCATGGAGCCTGTAGGGACCAGAGGGTTCCTGAGGCTGGAATGGTCCCAGGAGGGTCCTTGTAAAAAGAATGAGAATGAGCAGGCACAGACAGGGATAGGGGACCCAAGGGTACACAGAGCCACAGGGACATGGACAGGAACATGGCAGACGCAGGGGGGACAAAGTTATAGCAACTCAGATGGGGATGGGGGCACACCTACATGGGGACACAGGGACGGGGAAAACCTAAGAGGGACAGAGTTACAGGGACACGGATAGCCAAGGGGGGAGACCTAGGGGTACGTGGAGCTGGAGGGACACAGACAAGGAGACCTGGGAAGGATGTGGAGTCACAGGGACAGAGGGCTGGATAGCCCAGGGAGGACATGGAGTCATAGGGATACAGAGATTGGTAGACTTAGGGAGGACATGGAATCACAGGGACGGGAGAGAGTTGGGAGCACACAGAATTACAGGGACACCAGTGTGGGCAGACCCAGGGCACACAGAGTTCCGGGGACAGGGACAGGGATTGGGGGGACACGCAGGAGTTACACAAAGCCAGAGGGACACAGAGAGAGATCCAGCAGGGACATAGACCCACAGGGACACAGGTCAAGGGGGTCTGGGAGGCACAAAGACCTAAAGGGACACTCTCAGCGGGGACTCCCAGGCTGTGGGCTGGGACCTTCTGGGATAGGTCTTGCACACCGCTGCAGAGGGTGAGGCATAGGGTGTGAGGGGCTCTTAAGTCTGCAGACACGGTGGTGGGAGGCCCTGGAGACCCACTGTACAGGAAGGGACCCTGAGTCCCCAGGGCCTCCTGCCTCTGCTGTATCTCATCAGCCAGCCATGCAGCGGCAAACGCTACTGACTGACTCCCTGACCAGGGTTTAGAAGTCTCCAGTATCTTGAATCACAGATATTTCTTTCCCTGGGATTGAATTCTGAAAGGATTGTTAAAATATTTATGGATGAATAGATGACAGGGCCCCGATGTAGATCTGAAGGAGGTGGGAGGGCAGATTTCCCATAGAGGCAAGGACTGGGTGGGCAGGCAGGAGGTGCCCTTGTGGGGAGGTGGGCAGGGCAGAACATGGACATCACAAGGCCTGGGTGTGCTCTGGTGTGGGGGTGCGTGCCTGTGCTCCTCTACCGGGTTCTGCTTTAACTGTGCTTTAATTGCCCCAGAAGGACATGGTATCTCCCTTGGAGACGAGAGGAAGGAACGAGTTTGTTGAGCACCCAGATGTTTGGTCCTGGGTCCTTTGAACTATTCTGACTCCCAAGAGATATGAATTTGAACTAGAAATTTTTTCATTTTGCACATATTACAAACCAGGTGGAAAGGGCTTTTGACTTTTATTATTCTGACAGAGGATTAGACCCCTCAAGTGGGTGAAAGTTGAGTAGGTTGCTGTGTGTGGATCTCCGGCCCTGCGGCCAGCTCACCTGCCCTCTCTGTCTCCCCAGATTTATCTTTATTTAGTGTTTGACGAATCTGTTTGGATCTGATAGCCTGATTGGACATCCTGTGAAGACTCAGAGTCTGGGTACCATCCACTTCCTAGTGGGCAGGTGGAAGGATAGGTCCAGACCCCTCTCTTGGGCAGAGTGCACGCTGCTTGCTGTTGTACCTGCAGACGGCCACACACTCGCTCCTGTGTCACCAACAATTACTTAGATTTGATTTTAGTTTGGATTTAATTTTGATATAATTTTAGGTTAATTTGCACACTGAGTTTTAGAATTTTTTTTTTTCTTTTTTAGGGAAAGAGTCTCACTTTGTACCTCTTGGTAGAGTGCTATGGCGTCACAGCTCACAGCAACCTCCAACTCTTGGGTTTAGGCAATTCCCTTGTCTCAGTCTCCCAAGTAGGTAGGACTAAAGGTGCCCGCCACAACACCCAGCTATTTTTTATTGCAGTTTGGCTGAGGACAGGCTTGAACCCTCCACCCTTGGTATATGGGGCCGGCGCCCTACTCACTGAGCCACAGGCACCGCCCTGAGTTTTATGCATATGGGGCCGGGGCCCTACTCCTTTGAGCCACAGGCACCACATATATATCTATATTTTTTTTTTTTTTTTGGTGGGGGGGGCAATTTTTGGCTGGGGCTGGGTTTGAACCCTCCACCTCTGGCATATGGGGCCGGCGCACTATTCCTTTGAGCCACAGGTGCCGCCCCTGAGTTTTATAATTTTATCAGAGTTCACAGTGCATAATTTTTCAGAGTTGATAGAGTAAATCCTTAAATTATTTTCAAAGAGATTAATTGTTGGTATATTTTGAATATTCACACATCTCAAAAGTCTTCATTGTTCTTTCAAACTTTATCATTTGGTTAGGTTTGTTGTTCCTTTCTGGCCCTTGGTATTTATTTTAGACCTAAAGTCTTGAATCTTCTTGCCATGCAGGGAAATTTTCTTCACAGTTTTCTTTTTCTTGTCCCACATCCTCCCCGTTTTCCCCTCTTGGAAATCAAAACAGATGAATATTGTGCCTCCAGGTCACTTAGCTTTTCTGTCATAATCCCACTCCTCTTCGTCTCTGTTCTGAGGTCTGTGATAAACCCTGGATTGGACCTCACAAATTACTAATTAGATTTTTTCTGTTAATTGACACTTTCTCTTGGACTTAGTTTTTAATTGGGGGGTGTGGTTTTCAATACTTCAGATTACCTTTCTATGTGGTACGTCATTCCGTGGCATCTCCGTCTATATCATAACAGAAATACTCAAGTGTCCCAGGACATTCTCATCAAACCTGAATAAGTCCCAGGGCCTGTGGCCCTGTGTCTACCTGGAGTCTTGTCCAGAGAACCAGGGAGGAATTTTCACAGGCCATGCCCAACAGTTGAAATGTGACTCACAAGAAAAGAATTCTGAGTATTTCTCAGCATCTCTGTCCATTCCTGAAGTTACTTCATTCATTATGTCAACTTCATCTTCTGTAGTTTTCTATTTTTTCTTTTTTTGAGACAGAGTCTCAAGCTGTCACCCTGGCTAGGGTGCTGTGGTGTCACAGCTCACAGCAACCTCAAACTCCTGGGCTCAAGCAATTCTCTTGCCTCAGTCCCAAGTAGCTGGGACTATAGGCGCTCGCCACAATGCCCGGCTCTTTTTCTTGTTCTTGTTGCAGCAGTTGTCATTGTTGTTTTTGGCTGGCCCAGGCTAGGTTTGAACCCACCAGCCTTGGTGTGTGTGGCCGGCGCCCTACCCACTGAGCTATGGGTACTGCCTTCTGTAGTATTGTAAAGGGACAGCAAAAGACTTTGCACAAGGCATAACCTGACACAATTTCCTGCAACTTCAGTGTTCTCAAGTTTTCAGCTGGGAAACATCTTCCATTCCCTTCCCTACAACTCCTTTCCTCACCCACCGAGAGCTTCCCACCCCCCAGCCAGAAGTGGCTATGGAGGTTCCCTTCGAGCCACTGTCCACCTGCCACTTGACATTGTCTGAGTGACAGGGAATCCTCTGGACCTGTGGTCCCTCCTTCTTTTCTTATGGGAAACCAGCGGAAAGGTTTTCAGGAGGATTTCTGGTGGGTGGCCACATCATGCCATGGGGTTGCTTGGCCTCTTTTCCTTCCTGGTCTCTCTCTCCAGAGCAAGCTCACTGCACTGTGTGCCTTTCTCGGACGAGTCGCTGCACTTTGTGAATGACCCCCCCTAGTCACTGCTGCTTGTGGTTGTCAGGGGTTCCCCAGACCTGTAAATCCTGTGGGTCCACTGAAGGGCAGCAGTTGTGGGTAGCTGGATTCCTGGGCGTTCCTCAGCCCCCAGGGACCACCCACCTCCTTGGAGAGCTGATTTCCATGGCTGTGGTCTAGGTGCTTGTGCAGTACCCTCTGCCTAAAACTCCAACCCCCCCCCCCCCACCCGGCCCTGCTGAAGCAGCCTGGACAAGGTTGCAGCACTGGCCTCTGCTTTGGGCCTGGGTAGTGGATCTGTCCCAGGGACTGCCTGACAAGGGCAATGGGTGCCGTGGCCTATCCCCTGCTGTCCATCCAAGGCTGACAAGGGTACCCTTCTCCCATTTCTTTGTCTTGCAGATGGACTGCTGTGCTAGGGGCCTTAGACGAGTTGTCCCAGGAAGCCTGGGCCCGAGCCCGGCTATGGCCTCACCCCCAGCCCAGGCCATGGCCCCATCACCGGCCCCATCCTTAGCTGTGGCCCCATCACCAGCTGTGGCCCCAGCCCCAGTGCGGGCCCCATCCTCGGCCATGGCCGCAGCCCCAGTGCGGGCCCCATCCTCGGCCATGGCCGCTGCCCCAGTGCGGGCCCCATCCTTGGCCATGGCCGCAGCTCCAGTGCGGGCCCCATCAAGACCCTCAGCACAGATCTCAGCCACACTGCGGGCCCGGGCTACAGCGAAGCTGCGCTTTCTGCGCCCCATCCCCAGAGTCAACGGCTGGTCCCGACCCCTGCACGTCTATCAGTTTGCATCCTGGGCTGATTTTCTGATCCTGGCAGGGACAACTTTTGGAATATTTATTCCCTTTCTTCACGTAGATTGGCAGCTTTCAGCTTATGTTGTATCCTTTTCACTGGGCGTGGCCCCACAGGCCCTCCTGCCTCCTCCAGTGCAGCTGCGCCGCCCCTAGTCCCGTCCTGGGTGGACCATCTCTCTCTGGTGGCAGGTGGCCCTGCCAGCCCCTGCTGCTCTTGCCGGTCAGTGCTCTGGGTCCTAGTGAGAAGGGTCGGCACTGACTATATGGAGCTCATCCAGCCCCCGCGTTGGTGTGATGGACATGAGGTGACAGAGGGGTGAGAGGAGTAGAGGGCAAGGGCTCCTGAGCAGCAGGAAGAGGCTTCCGCTCTTCCCGCAATGCTCTGAGAATCGAGTTGTGTTGCCAGAAAATAATGGCAAGTTCTACTAAGAAAGGGCTTTTTACAAAATGCTGAAGGCTTTGCCATATACAGCTGACATGTTCACCCACCGGAGCCTCTGCCTGTGTGTGGAACCCATTCCCAGACACAGGAGGGCTGTCAGTCAGCTCTCACATGGCCAGCTCATGACAATGTGGAGATTTCATGTTTGAATTCTTCCTGGGGCCTTTGCTCGTGGATAAGTCACAACTGGCCAGTTAGGACACCAGGCCCAGAAGATGGTGGGGAGGCCCTGCATTTGCTGTGATCTTCCAGGCTAGTCTGGCCAGGGGTGTGTGTGCCACACACAGGTGACCATGACAGTTGATGGGAAACCTGGGCCCCCGAGGGTCACTGCCACATCACTGATCTGATGAGAACTAGCCTGTTTTTGATGCTCATGGGAACTGGAATCATGTTTCTAAAAGTAGGATGTTTTACTCCTCACTAGGGCCTTCCTCTCCACAAGGAAGCAGTTTACAGCTGTGCTTCATGGTCCCGTGCAGAGTCTCACAGTTTACAGCTGTGCCTGGTGGTCCTGGGCAGAGTCTCGCAGTTTACAGCTGTGCCTGGTGGTCCTGGGTAGGGGCTCACAGTTTACAGCTGTGCCTCGTGGTGTCAGCAGAGGCTCCTCACTGTAAGGCTCTGGTGAGTGGAGAGCCAGGTGAGTGTCGATGGCCGGACACAGATAGTGAAGTGACACAAGCGAGACCTTTGCCCTCAGCTCGGTGGGATGCACACCATCCCTCGGTGCCTCAGCAACCTACAAGGTAGATGTTCTTCTATCCTTAAACTTGTGACTGTGGTATCTTTCAGCTTTCAAAAAAAGTACAGTGTATGGCTCAGCGCCTGTGGCTCAATGGGCTAAGGCGCCAGCCACGTACACCTGAGCTGGTGGGTTCGAATCCAGCCCGGGCCCACCAAACAACAATGACGGCTGCAACCAAAAAAATGGCCGGGCGTTGTGGCAGGCGCCTGTAGCCCCAGCTACTTGGGAGGCGGAGGTAAGAGACTTGCTTGAGCCCAGGAATTGGAGGTTGCTGTGAGCTGTGATGCCACAGCACTCTATCCAGGGTGACAGCTTGAGGGGCGCCTGTAGCCCCAGCTACTTGGGAGGCGGAGGTAAGAGATTTGCTTGAGCCCAGGAATTGGAGGTTGCTGTGAGCTGTGATGCCACAGCACTCTATCCAGGGTGACAGCTTGAGGCTCTGTCTCAAAAAAAAAAAAAAAAGTACAGTGTAATAAAATGAACTCCAAGTACTAGTCACTGCACTTCAACAATTAAGATTGCTGATCTTGTTTTATCTCACCCACATGTATACTGGAGTTAACCCTAAGAATCTAAGACATTGTGAGATTTCACCTGGAAATGCCCCAGTTTGTGTCCAACAAGGGATATTATTTTTATAGCCACTATACTATTTTATCTCACTGAAAAATTACATGATAACTTCTTTTTTTTTTTTTTTTTTTTTTGCAGTTTTTGAACGGGGCTGGATCTGAACCGCCACCTCCAGCATATGGGGCTGGCACCCTACTCCTTTGAGCCACAGGCGCCGCCCATGACAACTTATTTTTATTTATTTATTTATTTATTTTTTTTTTTTGAGACAGAGCCTCAAGCTGTCACCCTGGAGAGAGTGCCTTGGCATCACAGGTCACAGCAACCTCCAATTCCTGGGCTCAAGCGAGTCTCCTGCCTCCATCTCCCAGGTAGCTGGGACTACAGGCGCCCGCCACAACGCCCAGCCATTTTTTGGTTGCAGCTGTCATTGTTGTTTGGCGGGCCCGAGCTGGATTCGAACCCACCAGCTCAGGTGTACGTGGCTGGCGCCTTAGCCTGTTGAGCCACAGGCACCGAGCCGACAACTTCTTAATATAAAATATTCTTTGATATCCATATTGCCATTTCCCCAATTTTCTAAAGAAGACTTTCCACAGATGCTCAGATCACATTGGGATCCATATGGGACTCCGATACTCCTCTTTGCTCCGAAGCCTTTGATTGGTCAGAGAAACCAGGACATTTGACAAGTGAATGTTTGCATTCTAGATTTGGCTATTATTTTCCTCACAGTTCCTTTGTGGGAAGGTTTTTGATAATGAATCCAGTTTCTGCCAGCCCTGGCAGAGCTGTCCATTGTGACTCCTGCCTCACTGTGGGTACAGTTTCCTGGACCTCCATCTCAGATTTCTTCAGCAATCCCCAAGGTGACAAACCCAGAATCCAGTCAGAAGTCTAGGCTTTGCATGCTGTGGAGCCTCTGGGTCTTTGCACTCCAGCGAGGCACCCACCTGCCTCCCCCATGCCTTGCTCTACAGCCTGTGATTCTATCTGAGGCTGGGCAGAGGCTCGGGAACTCGGTGCAGCCCCTCTGCCCAGCGCGTTGGCACATTTCAGGCTGTCAGGAGGCCAGGCCTGCAGGGGATATGGTATTCCCGGGGGCATCTGCTGGCACACTTTGGGACCTATGCGGGAGTGTGCCCCCATTGCAGTCCTTGTCTGAATCAGTGCCACGGGCTTGTGCAGTGATGTCAGATTTAGAAGCTGCCCTGGCTGCTTGCACAGCACTGCACATGCTGGCTCCCAGTTCTGGGGCCAGAAGTCTGGAGTGGAGGTGCTGGGGGGAGTCTGACTGGCCTCTCTTGTGGCATAAGCAGGTACCCCCCAGGCCTCACCTCCATGTATGGAACTCTAAAGGACATGAGTGGTCGGACAGGGCCCAACCCAAAGACCCTCCCTGAGCCCTATTCCACGTGAAGCCACATTCATGAGTGGGGGCTATAACACCAGCACTTGGCTTTTTAGTCCATTGCTTCTATCTTGTTTTGGCCCCTTGGGGCTTCTCCATCTGGCCTGGACAGACCCGGGCATACTCAGAGCTGCCCCTCCTGCTAAGTCACCAGGGGTGCCATCGTCATTGGGCATCGACTTCAGGGACCACGCAAGGCTGGGAAGTGACTGCCAGGCCCAGTGGCTGTGGCCCTGAGGGAGGTCAGAGTACAAGATCAGGGGCAAAGGCAGAAGCCCAAGAGGCTTGGGAGCGCAAGTGCCACTCGGCCACCTGGTGCTGGCCCTTTCGTCGGCAGACTGGACGCCCACACCTGTGTATTTTCTCGCAAGGGCTGTAGGCTGGACTCTGATAGCAGGGCCAGTCTTAGGAATGGGGTTGGAATCTAATGTAACTTCATTTAATCCAGAGAAAGCTCTTCCCTGGGGATTCTGTGTTGTGGCCTGAGGCAGCGTAAACTTGGCAGCTGATTGGAGAGTTTGCGGTGAGTGTCCAGAGAAACCCCGCGTTCAGTGCCATGAACAGTGTTGAACCCCCGAGTTCAGTCACGGAGTCTGCCCTACAGGTCAGTGACATGGCTGTCCCCGGGGACGACACTGCTGACTCTCTGCTCCTCCTCCTGCCAAGTGGGATGGTAAGGTTAATGGCCTCACAGAGGTTGTATGTCCTTGGCTGGCTCTCATGTTATTTACTAAACACAGATTGTTGCTAGGGAACGTTCAGTGCCCCTGGGCTTCTCACATCAGCTCCCAAACTGAAACTTGCAGAGGGGCAGACGGCCTTGCTGACAAAAGGGAGATGCCCACGCTGCTGCTTTCACCTTTTATGCTCGCTCTTGATACAAAAAGAGAAGAAACTGGAGGCGTTGTGCTGCCACCACCTGTACTCCTGGCCCCTTGTGCTCAGAAAGGATTGCCCAAGTGCAGACAGGTGGAGTGGCTGAGTCACCCACACCATTGCTGCAGCTGGTGGTTGTCATGAGGGGACAACCCACACTGTGTGCAGGGTGCTGACTGGCCTGCCAGAGCTCATGGAGCTGGGCAAGCAGGGTGCCTGGGTACATGGCGATGGAAGTGCATCAACTTCGTTTTTGTGTGGAAAAGGTTGTGCTCCAGAGGTGATGTTGAAGTAGAGTTTCTGCCCTGGAACTTCAGGGCTCCCCTTGAATGTTGAACTCCTTTGTTTGTAGGTGAACACTTTCAGGGTGGCCTCCTGGCCTTGGCATCTGCAGGTTTGGGGGCAGGATCAGGAAATGGGCTGCAGGCCATTCTGCCAGGTCTGCCTAGTAGTCCTAGGTTCAGGAGAACCCACCTGTTGGTCATCCTGAGCACTGCCGCTTTGGGGCTCAGGCCTCAGGGACCTTGCTGCAC
The DNA here is from genome assembly GCA_963573935.1 of Arctocebus calabarensis. Taxonomy (NCBI): domain Eukaryota; kingdom Metazoa; phylum Chordata; class Mammalia; order Primates; family Lorisidae; genus Arctocebus; species Arctocebus calabarensis. Next base: position 8,904 of record CAUYON010074429.1, on the reverse strand, counting down.
GCAGAGTTCCCCAGGTCGTTCCGGAGAGCTGCTGTCCCACTTGTTGAGGATGTTGCAGGAGTGGTGACCGAGGGTTCAGGTGCTCTCAGGCTCAGCTTCACCTACTGCCCAGGCAGAGGTCCCATTCAGCCCCTGGTACCCTACCCCCCCCCCCCCGCCCATCCACCTGAATCTCTACATGTGTTCCCTGTTTCCCTGGTAACCAAACAGTGAGCATTTGTCAGCTCAGCCTCAGGGGAGTGGGTGCACAGGGAGCTGCGGGAGCCAGGGTACAGCCCTAACCCTTATGAGAAGCTGAGTGTCAGTCTGCTTCATGGCTCCACAGCACCGTGGGGCAGAGATGGGAAGGGACCCACATCCTTCACGTGGCCCTGGGCCCACACTTGGAGCCTAGAAGAGGCAGGATGCACAGGACTTGTCCTGCTAAGGCAGTGCACGGCACGTGTGGGTCTGTGTTGGAACCAGCTCCCTGCAGGCTTCTTGCCCATCAGTGCAGCTTCCTTATGGGACCCTGAGCAGGGAAGGCGCTTGCACAAAAACCCAAGGCCCACAGCCTGGGGTAGCTCTAGGACAAGACCGAGCACTATAGGCCAGGCTGGTAAATGCTGAACCCAATAGCAGCAGAATCATCACAGCGTGGGCATGAGAAGGACCTGGAGGGGAAGGGGCTTTGGTCAAGACTGACAGCAGTGCCGTCTCCCGCCAGGGCCTGTCCCGCTTGGGGCCTTTCTGTTAAAAGCCCTGCAGAGCTCTTGGCACACAACCAGTATCCTTCACCCTGGAAATGGGAGAGCACCCTGGGCTCCCATGCTGCAGAGAGGCCCTGCAGAGTCTCCTGGCTTAGGGCAGGCCAGGGTAACATGTGGCCCTGACTCTTTACCCCTGTCCAGGTTCCAGCTGTGCAGGTCCCAGCTGGAGGGGAAGAAGGGGTACCAAGGCTTGGTTTTGCCTCTTTACATCTGTCTCCTGGCTCCAGGATATATGGCCACTTGAGCCAGGCTGGACAGCTCAGGGGTTCAGGGAAAGAAAGTCTGAAGATTTTGAGAGAGTCTGAGAGAGAGTTCAGGGACCCTGAGAGCCCGAGGCCCTTAGAGAGCCCCTCCATTGTGCAGGCTGTTGGGGTTGGGGCTTTCCGTGCCGCCTTTCCTGCTTCCTTTCCTCTCACCCCAGGGCCATAGCCCTAGAATCAAGGGGTCCACAACACCCTGCAGAGCCTGTCCTGGTTCATGGGGAGAGCACACTGGGTGTGCAGTTGTCTATGGCCAGGGCGTCCTCTTTACTGTCCCAGCCATATGAGGAGTTTCTGGCCTCGCTGTGTGGGCTGAACCCAGCTGAGCCCCCAGAGGGGAACTCTGTGTGGCAATGTGTGGTGCTGGCCTGGGGTGCACGAAGCTGCTGTCTGTGGTGGTGCTGACTAGTGGCCTGGGCTGGGCAGACCATTTCTGGGCCCTGGGACCCAGGGCTGTGTTCTTCCTTGACACCCCGCCACTAGGTGATTGGAGTACTTTTCCTTTTTCATCTGGTCACCAACTTGATTGCTGCTACCATCGATCCGGCTGAGGCTAACGTGCGGTACAAGAAGAACTACCTGGACCTACTACCAACTTTCGACAGATCGAAGCATGAGCATGTAATTCAGAATCAGTATTGTCACCTCTGCGAAGTCACTGTGTGAGTACCCCATGCTGAACCCTAGGTGTGGGGGTCACTTCCAGGGTAGGGGGTGCAAAGGCTACAACCTCTCAGGGATAGCCTGCCATGCTGTGGGAACTGCTTTGGGAAGCCCTTGGCTCTGCCCTGGAAGGTGGGTGCTAGTGCTGTGCCCGTGAGAGGCAGGACCAGGCTCCAGAGCTGTGTGTTCCCACACAGGTGGCCTGGGCTGGTGGTATGCAAAGCCTGGGCCCTTAGACACCCTCTGTTCTCAGTCCCTGACCTGCGGTTCAGGGGCAAGAGAGGGCTGTTATTCTTAGAGTTTCCAGGACAAGCCTCCTGCCTCCCATCCTCAGGAAGAGGGCAAGTGGTGACTGCTTAGGGTCTCCGGAGCTGCAGGGCTGTGTGAGGCACAGGGTGGGGTCCAAGCCACCTTATGGGGCAGGTATGGCCTCTAGGGCCTCACCCCGTGCATAGCTGGTCACAGGAAGGCTCAGGATCCCCCTTGAGGGCACTCTGCAGCTCCTGGTAGGCCTTGAGCTCCTATTCCCTGCCAGATACCCCCTTCCCATGCCACATGTGCTGGCCCCCTGCAGTACTCCAGTCCCGAGCCTGAGGTTTTGAGCCTCTTCCAGCCTGAACACAAGTCTGATAGGTCCTCCCCAATTTTCCCTCCCAGGAGCGAGACAGCCAAACACTGCAGTGCTTGTAATAAATGCGTGACCGACTTTGACCACCACTGCAAATGGCTCAACAACTGCATCGGCTCCAGGAATTACTGGTGAGGATAGAGTGGATGAGGACGACCCCCACAGTCTATGTCAGGGTCACTAGGAGGGAGGGATCTGTGGACACAGTCTCATGGGTGAGAGGGCAGAGGGGGCTATGGACAGGAGGTAGCCTACGTGGCCAAGCTCAGTGTCCTCTCCCGCTGGTCTCCTTGTTTGGCTCTGACACATGTTTGTGGAGTAATCCCAGAGCATGCCAGGTCCTGCCAGAGCCAATCCTGAGGAATCTTTCCTGGTTTGCCCAGAACACGCCTGCAGAGGGTGATGGCGGGGACCCCCTTCAGGCTAGAGTCCCTCAAACCTGATGGGGAGGGGTCCTGGTCTGAACCCAGTGGGGAATGAGAAGTGCAGGCAGAGGCCATGGGTGCTGCTCGGACCCTGAGCTGGTCACACCGGCTGGCATGTCCTGTGGTACCTGTGAGCCTGTTTCCCTACTTGTGAGAAAGGACTGGTTCTCTCTTCACAGACTCTGTGAGATCAGGTGGGACTGCATTTGCAGCCAGCTCTGTGCACATTTCCAGGCCGTGTGAAACTGTGGAGTGACCACCAGTGGTCTGAGGGCATCCGCCCAGAGAAATTGAAGGGGGTTGTCAGAGGTAGAGCACAGAGCAGGCAGGGTGGGCCAGCGGGTGGTGGGGCCCCCATAGGCCCCCCCTCTCCACGCATGGCCAGCGGGTGCCTGTCTGTCCTTGGGTGGGCTCACATGCCCAGGCCTCAGCCTCTGCCTTTCTCCTTAGGTTCTTCTTCAGCTCCGTGACCTCAGCCTCGGTCGGCCTGGTCTCTGTGTTAGCTGTCCAACTTTATTTCTTTATTCGATTTCTCATCGACTCAAACGGGCTCCTTAAGGATGCAGGGTTATTAGGTATGCCAATGCTGTGTCTGGGGATTCCGTGTCCACACTTGACCTCTCTGCCCCTCACTCCAGCCACCTTCTGTGGCAAGAGGGTTGAATCTGGGAGTCAACAGAGGGGCAGAAGCAGGCGGGAGCCAGCAGGGCCTGGTGTGCTTCCCCCGGCTGGGTCTCTGCAGGTTTCTGCACCAGGAGGCTGTGCTGCTTCCACAGGGGCTGTCTGCAGAGGGGACAGTGGAGGGGGCAGCTCACTGGAGCTCTGTGGAGAGAACCAACAGTGTCCAGGAGCCCAGTCCGGGGGAGCCCACCTCTGCATCAGTAGAAGGAGAGATGTGCCTGGCTTAATATGGCCTCCAAAGGGGTCTCCTGACCCTGGTAACTGTCCTCTTACGGAAAAAGTCTTTGCAAATGTGATTAAAGCTCTTGAGATGAGATCATGCTGGATTATCTAGGAGGACCCAAGCCCAATGACAAGTGTCCTCATAAGGGAAGCCACATGGAGACATAGGAAGAGACTGGAGTGATAACAGCCACAAGCCCAGGAGCTGGGAGAGGCAAGAGGAGCCCCCCTGAGCCTCCAGACTCTAGTGGTTCTCAATCTTCCTAACGCTGTGACCTTCTCATACTGTTCCTCTAATATACCACCATGTTGTGGTGACCCCTCCCAAGCATAAAATTATTTTCGTTGCTACTTCATAACTATAATTTTGCTACTGTTATGAATCGTAATGTAAATATCTGATATGCAGGATGGCCTTAGGTAACCCCTGTGAAAGGGTCATTGGACCTCCAAAGGGGTTGCGACCCACAGGTTGAGAACTGCTGCTCTAGAGAGAGGTGGCCCTGAGACCCCACTGAAGTCCACCTACAGCATGGTCACTTGTCATGACTCCATGGGACACACACCTGTGAGCCCCTGAGGAGGAGCAGCCCTTGAGATCAGATCACAGCCACCTTGTCTTGTGTCCCAGCCCTAGGCCTGGTTTCTGTGGGGCCTTAGTGCCTGGTCCATATGGCAGGAAGGGCAGGGCCATCACATCACTCTTTCCAGATCATTCCCAGAGCTAAGGTGGCACAATGTTCTTTCAAGATTGAGTTTTGCAGGCCGGGTACGGTGGCTCACACCTGTACTCCCAGCACTCTGGGAGGCTTAGGCAGGTAGATTGCTTGAGCTCAGGAGTTCAAGATGAGTCTGAGCAAGAGCAAGACCCTGTCTCTAAAAATAGCTCGGCATTGTGGTGGGTGCCTATAGTCCCAGCTACTTGGGAGGCTGAGGCAAGAAGATGGCTTAAGCCCAAGAGTGTGAGGTTGCTGTGAGCTATGACACTACAGCACTTTACCAAGGGTGACAAAATGAGACTGTCTCAAAAAAAAAAAAAAAAAGGCAACAAACTGAGCTTTGCTCAGTCTGTGTGGAAAGTCCTTCCTCTGCCCACTGGGAAAAGTGGAATGTGACCCCCAGTGCCCTCAGATGCTCCTGAAGCACTTTATGAAGGATGCAGTTCCCTGTGAGCCCCACCCTCAAGGCTGGGGCCACAGCCATACCCTGCATGCATCTCCTTTCTTCCACAAGGAGTCGTGATCCTAAAGTTATCCCCACGTCCCTGGTGCGAGGAGAGAGTGGGAGGGCAGGAACCCAGAGCAGGTGGCACGTGGGGTGGGGGAGGGTGGTGGCACCCTCAGCTGACGTGAGAGCTGCCGTGCCAGCAGGGGAGAGACAAACCTGTGCCCCTGTCTCCACAGTTTTCCAGGACTCCAAAATGTGGCCACTGTTCCTGCCTTCCTTCCCGGTGTTGGTCAACACGGGGGTGATATTGTTCATCCTAGTGGTGTCAGTTGCGCTGGTCCTAGGCAACATCATTATGATTGGACATCTACTTGTCTTTCATCTTTACCTCAGTACGTATTCCCAGTCCCACCCTTCATGTTCCCAGGGGTCCAAGGTGGACGACTCTTGGGCCAGCCCTTACCAGAAATGCACAAAGAACAAATCACAGGAAGGAAAGAAATGTCACCCAAGGGTCAGCAGTCCATCTAAGACCTGAATTCATGTTCCAAGTACTACAGAAAACATGAGTGGTTTTTATTTATTTGTTTACTTTTTGAGACTGAACGGTGCCCTGACTAGAGTGCTATGGTGTCATAACTCACAGCAACCTCAAGCTCATGGGCTCAAGCAATCCTCTTGCCAGTTTTTCTATTTTTAGTAGAGACGGGGTCTCATTATTGCTCAGGCTGTTCTCAAGCTCCTGAGCTCAAGTGATGCACACAGCTTGGCCTCCTAGAGTATGAGGATTGTAGGTGTGAGCTACCACACCTGGCCATGAGAGGTTTTTAAATTAATAGACTTAAAATGTTCAAAGAGACAAAGGAATAGACCTATTAGGTAAGAATAGGACATTATGAAAAAAGAACAGGTGGATTTTCAAAAGTGCCAAATGGAAATTCTAACAGTGAAAAATATTAATCTCTAAGGACAGGGCCCAGTAAGAAGCACTGAGGGCAGAGTGGGGGCCTGGCAGGTGCCTGTCCCTCTGGGAAGGGGGAGGCCGTGCTTCTCACAGCATAGGAAGTAACAAAAACAGGTCTCCTGAAGGCATGGTCTCTGCCAGGAGTCTCAGAGGATATCATGGGGTGAGCAGCCAGGCCAGTGATTGCCTGTCCATCCCCTGATGGGGTAGAGGGAGCCAAGCAGATTGGGCTCTGGTCTCCTCGGCCATTGGCCTCCCAGGGTTCCCCTGCCTGTGGTTGTGGTGAGAACGCCTGGCAGGGACTAAACTCCCCTCACTGTTTAACAGCCACAGGCCCCTGCAAACTGCCATCACCACACAACCCATGAGCCTATTTTAGAACACACTTTTCTAAAGTAAATCCTGGCGTTACTGTTGTCTTACCTGAGGCTGGACTATTTTAAGTTAGCACAGTGAGGATGACTGGCCCGCAAAGGGAGGTCAGTGCCAGTGTGCAGAAGGTGTTGAGTGGAATAGAAGGGGAACCTCAGGCAGGAGGTCGCCTGCTGCATGGTCTGGAAATGATGCTTCTGGGGGGTTTCCACAGCATACCTTTGAGTTACCTAGAAGTTTACATGCTTTGGGGTTTACCAACTATGAGGTTTTCCTGGAGTTCTGTCCCATCCAGGATTCCTACTCTCTTTATCCAGAAAATCTCTCTCCCTCAGACCTTGGTGTTGGGTCAAGTACCCCCACAACATGAGACCCAGTCAGCTGCCACCATTCCTGATGTGGGTGATGAGTTCCCAGGGACAGATGAGGTGAGAGGGGAGGATGTCAGGGTCTCAAATCCAGCAGGACTTAGTGGCTGGTTGGGTCAAAGCAAGGACGGGCCTCCCAGGCTCTCCCTAGGCCCAGACAGGTGTGGGGGCTGCTCCCTCTCAGAGATACATGTCAGGGGTGCATACATCAAATGTTAGGGTGTTTGGACATCAAAGAACAGATTTCCTGGAAAAAGTTAGTTGCAGTAAAACTACTCCCAAATGTAGCTACTTAGAATGACAGCTATTTATTAGAGGAAAATGCTTGATGAGGTCAAGGAGGTAGCAGGGCTCCCCAGTTGCTAGAGCTTCAGTGAGTGTCCAGTCTACTGGTGGACAGTCCCCTAGCTCAGAGCTCAGACCACTGGAAGGTCTGAAGCTTTGTGTCTATTTTTTCCCCTGTTTCATTGACTTAGATATTTCATGTACAACTTAGCCACGCTGAGCATGGCCTCCAGGAGATACCAGGACATGGTTACAGTTCGGTCTGGATGGTACTTGTGCAAACCCAGGCTCAAGAATGAGTATTTTAACTGTAATATAACAAGTGTCAATTCATGTGCTTGAGCCATGACTGGGCTCTGGGGCTGTGGGAGAAGTGAGAGCCAGGAATTGAGCAGACAGGCAAGGTCACCTGGTTGGCCACACCTGCAGGCTCCACCTGCTCCCTGGCTGTGCACAGGCTTCCATGGTGGCACACTCACTTTCCAGAAATAATTATAAACCATCTGTTCTCATGTTTGTTGGTCTTTAGGGAAAGAAAAAGGGGAAGCTTGGCTCCTCCATGGAAGCACATGGCTGAAATAGGCACAGAACCCATTTTAATCTATATTGCTTCTTTATTGATAAAGATGCCTGGGGTGGTTCTGCCCTGTGCTGGACAGCAAAAACCAAGCTGGGTCTTGCCAGTGCTCCTGGCAAGCAGGTGGCAGGTGACTTCACTGTCTCTGTAGGAGGAATGCCTTCTCACGCTAATTCTCTCAGAGGCTTCAGAGGCCCAGACAGGGTTGGGCCTTGTCGGGTTGCCCACCACACAGAAAACCACTTACTGAGAGAAGGAGCATTGCTCAGGAAGGAAGAAAACTTTCATATGAGTGACGTAGCTGGGAGAATGGGTAGGGCTGCTCAGGATGATGGCTGAGGACCAGGGCACATGCAGCCAGCGGAGAGCTGCACGCAGGGGTCTGCAGGGCTTCTGTTTGGGTGTCAGCTGCCAGTGGTGGTGGGGAATCACTAGGGAGTCCCGTGGAGAAGCTGGTTAAGCCTGTGCTTTAGGCTCAACTTGTTGGAAAGCCTGAGCTATTGGGGAGAGGGCAAGAAGAACCTCAAGGAGGGGCCCCTTTGCAAGGCTGGGAACATGAGCATGTGAGTGTGAAGCTCCCAGGATGCTGTGGTAGGGCCTGGGGCTGGGGGCAGCAACTGCACAGCCAGCCCTGGCCCCACACATCTCTGTCTGGACATCCCCTGGAATGTACACGACCCATTTCCAGACATGAGGACCCCCACTAGCTGCCTGGGCCCTTGGACAGAGTGGGTCTTCTGAAGCTGCCCTCCAGCAATCCAGGGTTCTGGGACAGTCCCTCCTGCTGACGCAGGAGGCAGGAGGCAGTTTCTCTTCTGACATCCCCACTGGCAACGCCAGGCAGGTGAGACCTTGCCCCAGCTGGCACCTGTGCCCCGCCCTGGCACCTGTGCCCCGCCCTGGCTTAGAGGGTAGGACCAGGAGTCATAGCTGAACCACCATGTGGATGCTTTGCTCGGCTGCAGGTCGGTGACCTGCCTCATCTTCCTTCCCTTCTAGTGAGCAAGAGATTGAGCACGTTTGAGTACATCACACAGAAGCGCAAGAAGAAGCAGCCAAAGAGCAAGGGGGGGAAGAAAGACTCATCTGTGAGCATGGAGGAAGGTGCCACCCAGCAGGTATCGCTGCCCCTCCACCTCCTGCCACAGGGCCCCACCCACAGCCACTTTCCTTGGCAAGTCTCCCGGTGTGGCCCTAGGCCTCTGTGATGCGTGTGTAGTGTGTGAGATCACACGTGTGAGGTTCCGTGTGTGGCTACATGTGGTATGTGGTGTCGTTACTTGTGTATGTGTGTGTGTGATGTGGTGTATGTGAGGTGTGTGCATGGTGTGTGTGGTGTGTGTGGTGTATGTGTGGTGTGTATGGTGTGTGGTGTATGTGATGTGTATGTGTGGTGTGTGTGGTGTGTGGTGTATGTGATGTGTATGTGTGGTGTGTGTGGTGTGTGTGTGGTGTATGTGATGTGTATGTGTGGTGTGTGTGGTGTGTGTGTGGTGTATGTGATGTGTATGTGTGGTGTGTGTGGTGTGTGTGTGGTGTATGT